>JAQZBX010001901.1:0-77154 GCA_029593785.1 Cabassous unicinctus | reverse complement strand
CGCGGGTTACAATCAACTCTTTTATAAGCAGGGAAGGGGGAAGTGCACTAAGGCTTAGGTGTTGATACATGATTGGATAATTTGAATTGCTAGGCGTGGTGACTATTCCCGCGCGCGGGAACTTTGTGGCGCAAACTTAGGGAGAAGGAGAAGGAGAAGACAAAGAAGGAGAAGGAGAGACGGCCATGATAGTTATATTCATACAACATCGCCCCCAACACCCCATTTCATCTCTATTAATACCTTCTGCTTTCTTTGCATGTATTGTCCTTCATCCCCACTACATCCACATGCCCTTCAGACCCATTCTCAAACCTTCAGGAAATCTTGCTCTGCCTTGCCAGAAACAGGATCAAAGGCTTCCTCTAGTCTTGGCCCAGGTGGGAGCACTTGCCACACGGTCTCGCCACAACTTTGCTGGAAGGCTCTGGAAGGCTGGAATGGTTCTATTTCTCTTTGTAACTGGACTCTCCAGCTCAGGGCCTGCCCCTTTGTGAGCCTAAATACCTTTCTGCTGAATAAATGAATGTGTAATCAGAATCACGGAATGTTTTCAAACATGGCAACTTTATTATCTTTCCACGTCGTACATAAAACGCATGAGCGTTCCACGGGAAAGGCATAAGTCACCACGGTTCTTTTTTTACCTCCTGCTGACCCTGGTAATCACACCCTTAGTGCCCCTGCGTATTGCCAGGCTGCAGCTGAGGACTCTGCTTGGACACTTCCTCTCCAAGAGGTAGGGGTGCCGAAACCACCGCCATAGAGTTGACAAGACCAAAGTTCAACTGCCCAGCATCACACAGCTGGGAAGTGCTCAAGGCAGGCTGCTGAAAGGAGATGCCATAAAATGGGTTGGCTTTTAACAGCAGGAACTTATTGGCTTACAGTTTTGAGGCTGAGAAAAACGTCCAAATCAAGCCATCACAAAGGCAACATTTTCTTCCCAAAGCCGGTGATCCTTGGGTCCTCTGCCACGTGGCAAGGCACATGGCGGCACCTGCTGGCCTCTCCCTGCTCTTCTGGGTTTTGTTGTCTGTATCCATCCCACTTATAAAGGACCCCAGGTGGAGGCTTAAGTCCCATTCTGGAAGGTGAGTGGCACCTTGGCTGAAGTAACCTCATCAAGAGACCCTACGTACATTGGGTCCACACCCACAGGAATAAAGTAACTTTAGGAATATGCTTTCCTGGGGTACAGACAATTTCAAGCCACCATGGAGGATTTGAACCCAGGCATTGCTCTTAAACACAGGTCTATACCACACTCACAGGAAGTTCTATATAAATGTCATCAGTCTTTTCTGCCCTTGCAGCCTCAGAAGGGCTGTCAAATATATATTTTAAATCTGATTAAGTTACTCCTCTTTTTCCAAACCTCTCTTACCTCATGAAGGCCTAACAAATAAATTCTCATCTCCCTATTGTAGCAATCACTGCCTGCCGCCCCCAGCCTCGGTTTCCTGCTTAGCACAATTTTTCCCACTGCTCCTCCTCATCAGCACAGAACTCCAGCTGGACTCCAAACAAGCCTTGAATCTTCTTCTCTCAGCTTATTCATCTTCCCCTCTGGATGCTACTCGGTTTCCAGCACCAGCTCATGTATTCTTTATCAGCTCCTTTGAGGAAATGGTCAAGGCCCCCTTGATTTGCCCACTGCATTTGATATTTACTTCTCACTTCTGTGAAGTGTACATGTGGTTTCTCTCTCCCTTTCTCTCTCTCTCTCTCTCATAGGACCACAAATTGTCTAAGGTAAGGGTCTGTTTCTTTGTGTCTGTCCCAATGCCTAGGACATGCTCTGGTATATGCTATATTTGTAGAAACAAAAACTAAAACAAAAGCCAAAAACAAAACACCTACTAAAAAGAAAAGAATGCACCACCAGAATGGCTAAAATGTAAAGACGAAATGCACCATGTCTATAGGCTCTTTGGAAAATTGTTTGGCCACATCTCCTGAAGCTGAACACACCGTATGACTCAGCAATTTGACTCCTGAGTACATTCACAACAGAAATGGATATTTATGAGCATCACCACTTTTTCAAGAAAATTTATAGGAACACTATTTGTAATAGCCAAAGACTGGAAATCACCCAATTCTCATTATTAGCCAAATATATAAATAAATGGTGGAATATGTACAGAAAGGAATACTGTACAGCAATGAGAATGCACAGCAACAAAGATGACTCTTACAAACATAACTATGAGTAAAACAAGCCAGATACAAAAGAGTGCCATTGCATGAATATCAACTGAAGGAAGCTAAAGCATAATCTATGGAGTATAACACAGTGATTTTGGTGGTGGATGAAGATTGTGGTTAGTAGTATAACTATAAGAATGTTCTTCTTTTACAAAGTGTTTAGAATACACAGGAAAATTACAATTAATGTAACCTATGGATGAAAATTAACAGTAAAAATGCAATATTTTTACAGCAATATAAAGAAGATATTATATAATTTCTAAGGGATCACAATAGGAGGCAAAATGAGGTGTGGGATTTTTTCTTTTGGAGTAATGAAACATTCTGATATTGACTGCAGTGATGACAGCACAATTCTGTGATGAAAATGAGAGCCAAATGAGTGGACACTTTGATTGGACTGTACAAGGCATGGGACAGTAAAACACAGTGAATCTTGTGGTGGAAGACGGATTGTGGTTACCAAAACAAACATAAAAACATTCTCTCATGAACCATAACTAATATAGAATACTAATACAGGGTGCTAATAATTAACTTGGTTGGAGGAAAAATACAGCAAATATAAGATAGGGGCTATAGTTGGTAGTAATGTTTTGAGGATGCTCTTTCATAGTTTGTAACAAATGTTTCACAACAATGCAAGGTCTTGGTGGTGGGGTGATGTATGGGACCCATGTATGTTTGTTTTGTAGGTTCACAACTTTCACTATACACTTTTTATTTATGTATGTTCATGTATGAAAGATACATGTCAATAAAACTTTTTAAAAGAAAAAAAAAAAAGAGTGCCATTGTAGGATTCCACTGATAAGGAGTTCAGAATTGAGTGAAATGAATCTATGGAGCTGGAAGTCAGGACAGTAGTTACCTTGGGGGCAGGAGCTGTGCCTGGAAGTGGGCACAAGGGTGCTCCTTGGTGCTGAAAATCTTCTGTTTTTAGCCTGGGAGCTAGTTACACAGCTATGAAAATGCAGCTGGCTGTGAGTCCTTTTCTGCATGTATTTTATACTTCAATTAAAAGTAGAGATGGTGAGTGAAAGAGGACGGGAGAGAGGGAAAGGGAAGTAGAGAGGCAGGAAGGAGGGAGGGAAAGAGAGAAGAGATACTGGAAGAATAAATGAAGAGTTAGACTTTAAAATGTTCTGCACTGATGTGAAATCCCAAGTCCCACATTTTATTTCAGCTTGTTATTCAGAGCCACAAGAACTTCACCCGAGTTAGCACGAAATCCTATTCAGTTGGCTGGGAAGTTTACCGATCCTTGTTTTATAACCACGTTGAATTTCAAATCGTGGTAATGCCCAAGCTGGTACCTCTATCTAGGCTGTGTCCTCCTAGGCATCCACACGGCTAGCAGGGAATACACGAGGCGCCCTTGTGCAATTCTAGCTCATTCCACTTAAAAGAATAACTTAGCTTGCCAGGGGATGCCTGATTGTCAGCTGTGCTTGAAGGAAGTGGGCGTGGTTTGGTGTAGACATTTATTTCTTTGTGGACAGTGGAAATGATCGGAACACGCACCTCCTTTTAATTTGCAGTGAGTGGATTCTATTCACAAGCCAGTGATTCATTTTGACAAAACTCGCCTTGCAAATGCCACATGCAGGCTGCTGCTTTAGTAAGTCACAAGGTCCTATTTCTTCCGTATGTCACAAAAGTGGGATTTGATCTGTGTTTGTTGGCTGGGGTAGATGCGTGACGATCAAGCCCAGGCTTTGTCGAGCAGACGGTAGACCTCTGCGGGGGAAAATGACATTTCCCCCTTTTCCTAAGACAAGTAAGTCAGGACATGAGGAGTTATGGCAGTGTTGAATTTCAGATCAGGTAAACAGACAAAGAGCCCTGCGGTGAACTGGGTGTTTCATTCTGAACGCTTTGGCAGCTCCTTGAAAGCAGAGCGTAAGACTCTGTGTTTCCTGCCCCTTGATTTGACACGGGATGTGATGGAGCAATGTGCATTTGGCTTGAGAGTTAGGTTGTGTGTGTTAATAAATTAGAATCGAGCTGAGGACAAAGTACCACTAAGAGAATCACAGGTCGTAAGGCGGCAAGTAAAGATATTTGAACATCATCCCCTAGAAAGTTACACACCTTTACTTTTATAGACAGTGAAAAGCAATTGTGCCTGTCATAGATGCTTGTAAGATTTATAATTGTCTTTGGTGTGTGTGTAAGCATACGTGTTCACATATACTGTCAATTGTCAAAGCCTCATCTATGTGATGAAAACCTATTAACTGGTGTTTTTTTAGTGGAATGTGAAATGATTGACCTGACTCTTTTTCTTCCTGCATTGACTAAACTTTTCCCCTTTAGGTATCCAGAATTATTTGAATTCCTTGTAGATACAAAACTAATCTCTTCTGTTTTGTGTTTCTATACCTCTTCAAGTCAAAATATCCCTAAAAATGACTTGCCCTTGGTTATTATAAGTTATTTAAAAATTATCAGGCAGAAATTTAAGATTCTTTCCCGTATATTGATTTCAAAAGCAAGGGGGCAATACTGGAGAGGCTTGCAGGAGGAGTGAGCTCAAGGAGAGAGAGCGCGGAAAGGGGACGTGGTTAAAGGAGTAAAAGAATGCTTTAGCAGTGCTCTTAATCAATTTCAGAGGGGCTTGGACTCCTTTTAGAATCTTAAAAAGACTACAGATCTCGCATCTGAAAGAAACTCATTTTATAGAAATATAAAATGTTGACAGCTGTGTTAATCTGGGTTTGCCCAGAACCAGACCCAAAGCAGCTGTCTCTAGACAAGTAGTAGTCTATTTAGGACATACAAGGAGCATGGGTGGGTGAAGAGAGGGATGGGTGCAGGAGAGGGAAGAGGGCCAGTAAAGGGTTCATTTTTAAAGAGGCATTTTTGACAAAAGTGACTGAAGCCATGGGGGAAACTCTGGAAGATGGTGGAAAACACACAGTATTACCTCAGCCAAAGGACCTCAGCTCCGTACAGTTGTTGATTAGGCCTGACCCTGGTAGGATGTTGACTCAGTGGTGGGGGGCAGAGTGGGTTCTGCAATCCCATGGGCGGTCCCGTGACCAAGATGCAGGCTTTGGCCATGGGCAGTCCATCTGGCATGCACAGGCTGATGAGGAAAAATCAAGGGGATGTGGGTAGCTGGAGTCTGCTATGAACGTACCCTCAGGGACCTCGCAGGTCCCTGAAAGGCCACCTGGACCCATTTTTTTAAAGGATCCTGACTGCGGGGAATGGGACCAACTTGGAGGTGATTTTGCCTACTCATACCTTTGAGAAGGGCCGAGTTACATGCCTGATAGTATTTTTAAGTTGTAGAATGATCCTAGAAGGAAGAGGCTCGGCGAGTCAGTGCACACCTTTGGAAAGATCCTCAGAAGACCCAGGGACTCTTTTAAATGCATCTGACTCACCGTGTCTCCCAGGTGGGTCACATGACCTTTTTTTATGAGAGTCTCCCTCTAAGGAATGGTTTAGTAATGGCCTTTATCATTCTGGGAAAGAAGGAAGCTATGAGGCCAGTGACACTCTTCCTCTCTGTCATCTCCTTTACCCTGAGCAGCAAGGTGAGTCAACAGAGACATCCCTACTTCAGCGTTTAGGAAACGGAGTTTGGGAGCATCAAGTTGATGTACCAAGGATTATCTGGTGAGTCACTGTCAGAGCTGGAATTAGAAATGAGAACATCTGAATTCCAAGGCATTCTTCACCTCCACAGGCCTCGCCATCTCCTCCTAGAGATGGTCTGGTCCTCCCAGGAGCCAGAGTGAGTTATTCACAACCTGAGGACAGAGTCATCAGGCAGGTGAGTTACCTCTTTCCAACCGTCCTCCATGACAAAGCTCTGGCAGATGGTTAAAATGCATGGGTTATTCCCGTGTTCACTGGACTGGGGCCTGAGGTGCCCGATCTCTTGACATGTCGCTGCCCATAAAGCTTTTTGGCATTAACGGGCAGACTCGGACACCCTGGTGAGGGCTCCTGAAATGTGAAGGTGAATGAAGAAATGGCAGACAAAATTGGAAAAGTTTAGCAGCTTCTTCTAATATTAAATGTGCACTTTACCATATGGCCCAGCGCTCTCACTTCTGGGTATTTACCCAAAAGAAATGAAAACTTGAGTTCCCTCAAGAACTACTGTTTATAGTGGCCTTACAATCACTAAAAATTAGAAACAATCAAAACATCCTTCAGTGGGTGAATGAATAGCTTGTGTACCGATAGCAAACTGTAATCCAGCCACACGATGGGATACTGCCCATAATTTTAAAAAGCGTGAAGTACCGATACATACAATGTGGATCAATCCCCAATACGTTATGCCATGTGAAAGGAGCCAGATGCAAAAGGCTACAAGTGTATGATATTCTAGAAAAAGCGAAGCTATAGGGACAGAAACTAGATCAGTGACTGCCAGGGCCTGGGGACTAGAGGATACTCCGACTTGGACTTACGATGGAACTGTCATGTATCTTGACGTTGGTGAGGACCACGTGACTCTATGCATTTGTCAAAATTCATATAACTGAACACTAAAAAGGGTGAGTGATTTTACCTCAATCAATCAGAACTCTCCATGTTCCCTCCAAAAAAGAAAAAAAGTAAAAATAGAAGATACAAACTAAGTCGCCAAGGTGTCAGTGACATGCGGAAAGTAATTGGAGAGAGAGAGGTGTGAGAAGAGCCAGGAAGTGCCCTGACAATAACGTAGTAGCAAATGGTGTCTCTTTGAGAGGAAAAACTGTGCATGGCAGGAGCCCAGGAAACCTGGCTTGGCCCATTCTGTCAATTATTATACCATATCTTTTTATATTTTCTCAAAAGCCAAGACTCTCTCTCTCTCTCCTCCTCCCCTTGCTTTCTCTTTCTCTCTCTCTCTCTCTCCCCCTCTCTCACTTTCTCTTTCTCCCTCTCTCTCTCTGACACACACTCCCTAACACACAGAATAACCAGCTTTGCAAAGTGCAAACATTTCCATTGCTGCCAAAGGTCAGGCTGAGGATGAAGCTCGAAACCTCGAATTTGCCCAGCTGTCATCTCCCAGTCTTAGTCAACACTGCCGATGTCCAGTTGTATCCTGAACATACCTACAAATACATCTGCTTGGAAAATACTGGCACATAAATTTAGAGAGGCTTAAAGTGGGAATGAATACCTCAACCTACGCGGTGGAAAAAGCCTGTGCCCTGCTCCTTGTGGGCAGCCCAACCTGTTTGAACTGCTAAAAACATTCAGGGCAAAACAAGGAGAGCTGAAAAAAATAAGCTTTTAAGAAAACACTTCTCTCAATATCCCTAAGTTTAATGGCTCAATATTTAGCATGCGTTTCATAACTGCAGCTTTTTTTGGGTGGAGGTAGGTAGGGGAAATGGGAATATAGTAAACGGTTTTCAAAACACTTGCTATTTGTAAGGCTTCTTTTTTTACATACCATAACGACACAGCCTGCTCTAGCATGGGGTCAGACTGTTTCCTTGCAGTGGAATTGCACACTAATGAGGAAAACTGGGAAACTGGGTTAGGCTACCATGGAAAATATGGAAAGCCCTGGAAAAAGTCAGTGCAGTTTGACAATGGTTCCAGAGTTACTGGAGGGACTTTTCCCTTCCTCTCTATCCTCCAAACCCCTACCAGGATCCCAGGGCTGGGAAGTTCACAAGGAATTATCCTTGGGTCCTGCCCCCAAGAAGCTTGTAGTCTGATGGGACAGATAAACAGTTCAATAGACTGATAAACCAATGATGCCAGAGCTACTAATGAGGGGCGGAGAAGCCAGAAGCAGACTATCACTGTTTTTCTTTGACTCCATTATTCAATAGCTGTGGGGCTTTGGGTATGCTACTTAACCTCTCTGAGCCTCACGTTTTTCATCTAACATAATAAATAACACCCACCCAAAAGTGAGAAATCCATGCAAAGCACTTTGAACAGGGTCTGGCACTTAGTAAGTGGCCATAAGCGTTAGCCAGGACTATGATTTCCTGGGAAGGGAGGGGGCTGGGGACAGACTGCAAAGCAGTGGGGCTGTTAAAGCTGAGTCTTCAAGGAAAAGTAAGCATGGGCCAGGTGGACACAGAGTGCCTGCTCTGGGGCTGGGAGAAAGTTTCAAGCAAGGAGAGAAGGGTATGAAAAAGGGTTACAAGTGGGAAAGAGCCCGATATGTTCACGCCAGGACCAGATTAAGAGCTTTGAGGGACCTGAGGAATGATGGGACAATGGTGTGAAGCCCCTCCCAAATGGAATGTAATATTGCTCAATGTTAAACCATAAAGTAAACAGGAGAAATCTCAAATGACCTTTGATGACTCCATGGATGTTTTATTTTGAAATGTTAATCATCAAATTTCTTTAGAAGATTGTTGTGTTTGCAAGTACCTAAGCATGCTGAATCTCCCCGTGGAGTAATCCAGAGATCTGGGAGTTAGCTGTGGGTCGTGCGGTCAGGGAGGAGGGGGATGGAGACAGAGTGTGTGCAGGGGCCCAGTTATGAAGGTTTGGCCACCGGCGTCTGCTGTGGACTTGGGCATGGAGGATTCGGTGAAAAGTTTCAAGCTGGTGGATCCACTCGTAAAGATGACTGTGATGACACTGTGGAGAATGAATCCCAGTGGCAGTTCCCTGTGGGAACAGGAGCATGGGTGGGAGATCAGAACTGACTACCAGATCGAAAAACACGAGATAATGAGGGTTCAGTGGTGGGAACGGGGCGGGAGATCCCATGAGGAGACAGAACGAGAAGAATCCTGAGACAGGAATGGGGAGGAGGCTGCTGAAGTATCACCTCCCTCCTCAGCCACCTTCCCTCCCTCTGCTCTCGTGTCTGTCAGGCTTAATTTCACCTGTGCCGCCAGTACACCTTACTGGACGTGCACCGATAGTCTAAAAGGCTCTTGTACACTTACATCAACCCATATAGGACTTCCCCGATTTAAGACCAGCAGCTCATCTCCTTTTCAGTCCTTCTGAGGCCCAAAGGGTGGTGGCAGGGGAGCGTGGGTGCCTTCACATTCTTTCATGCACACGGCAGTTTGGGCACCTCCAAACCAGCCTTCCGCTCTCATACCCTTTGGGTCAGAATGTTGCAATCCGAGCTCAGTTTGGTGCCAAACCTCTCTGCTTGTTTTTGATATCTGGAATTCCTGCTTTGGTTTTCACCCCGTGTTTGTTTACCAAGTCATACCCCCCCACACACACACTCTTACAAACAAGCATGAACCCAGACTCAACAGAGAGTGGCCTTCTAAAGCTTCCTAGCTCTAGGCAGGAGCTGCCAGCAGCCCACGTGTGTGTGAGGGGTGGGATTCTTTGTTGGTGCTGTCACTAGTTCTTTTTGCCACGGAATGATGCATGGCACTGTTAGACCAGGTTTAATGATTCAGCAATTGGACATCCTCAGATTTTTCATAGAACTATGATTTACTCAGAGAATATTTTTCAGGAGCCAGAAAAATATTTTGGTACACTCAGAACTTGATCCAAGTGTTACTTCAGATACCAGGCGGTCGTTTATATCCTGCAACAACCCTGAAATTCAGGTAGCTGTTACTATCTGAGCTTTCCTTTTCCCTGTGTGAATTTTTGCATTAATAGCTTGCCTTCTCATTTTCATCATTATTGATGTATACTCATTTAGCATCTACTCTTTATATAACACCACCTAAGTATTCTTTGTGTGTTCAATTTAGAAAACTATTTTTTCAATTCAGCAAAACAGAGAGACTATTATATTAAACACCCATATGGTAAGAAACCAGAATTAACAAATGCCAACATTTTATTACCTTTCCTCAAGATAAATCATATACATAATTACAGGAAATAAAATATTGCTTGTGGAGTTAAGCTCCTTTCAACAGTTGTAGACTTACACTACTTTTTCACTGCTCCTTGTTCCCAGCATTGATACCTGGCACACAGTAGGTGCTTAATAAATGCTCACGTGCTTTGTCTGACTCTTGCATGGCCAGGATGGACTGCTAGGCCCGGTTTTCTGTACTCTCTCTACACACCTTAGTGGAGAGAGCCTGTCACTCAAGTGACTTTCAGAAACACCTATAAATCATGGGTAGCTAGGTGTTCTTTCAGGCAAGTTCATCAGTCATTTTAGGCTTCAAGTCCTTTGTCTGTAAAATGGGAATAAGCACTGTGCTGACCACACAGGCTTCACTGAGTTAACACATGTGCCTGATGCATAGTAAGTGATAAATAAACGTTAGCTGGTGTTTCTCCTCTTTCGTTTTCAAGGAACACACTTCTTCACAGGTTCACAGTCCAGTGCAGAAGCAAACAGAAATCTTTACGACCTAATGATAAGCTGTGATAGAAGTTAGTGCAAAGAAATATAGATAAGAGAGTGAAGAGGGAGGTGAGGAAGGCTTCGCAGCGGGGAGGTGAACTTTGAGCTGTTTCCTGAAAAAGAGATCTCACCGCATGCAGAGGGAATAGCATGTGCAAAAGACAACTGCCCAGGAAGGGGCTGATGAGGGTGTGTCCGCAGGGTTGGCTATGAGGTGGTGGGGGCCATGGAGACGTGGTGAGGGATAGGCTGGGGATACGCAGAGGTCCATGCAAACAATAGTGGACCACGGGGTGTAAATCCCCACATTGATGGATATTTGAGACTGCAATGTTGAAAAGACTTGTAGGCAGTGTCCCTCTACCTCCACATCTGCACGCCTTCAGCACGGGAAAGACCCCTCAAACACAGTCAGGCTGCTTGGTAGGAGCTTCTGTGACGCCACTAACATGGGCACCCAGCGCCAGCTGGTTTCAGCTGTGGCTTTGGGGCAGCCCAAGCTCAAACGACCCTATTGAAGTCTAGACCATGCAACACCGCTTGTCACAAGCCCACCCCAGCCAGGCTTAGTGAGAAGGTGCGCAGTCTCCGGAGTCAGAGAGCTCTAGCTGCAAGCCTGGCTCGACTCTGCTGCTTTCGTCTCCATCTGGTCCCAGACCATCCTCTGTTACATCCTGCCTGGCTGCTGCTCAGGAGGCTGACCCCTTTTGACTCCTCTCTCAGCCCCCTTGTCCTCCGGCTTTGGTTGGGTTTATTGCAGTGGGAGACAGGGTGTGGAGATGGAGGAGGAGGAGAGAGACAGCTATTCCTCTCGCTTCCTTTTGGCTTCTCTCTGGCTCTGGCCGTGGCTGTGCCCCTAAGTGGTCCAGGGCTGGGAGCCCCCTCTTCCGTAGCTCCTGCCCTCCCCAGGCTCAAGTGACATCTGTCTCCTCCCTATGTCCCCTTCAGTTCCCTGGTGGTGCCTGGCCATCCCCTCTTGGTTCCTTTAGCTCTGCCCTCACCTCCATGAGATTCTTCCTAGTTCAACTCTTTTGAAAGAGTCAACTGTTTCCTGCTGGGACCTTGACTAAGCCAACTACTCACTAGCTGCACGTGACCTTGCCCAAGGGACTTGACCTCTTACAGCCTCAGCTTCCTCATGTGTGGAATCAGAGCAATGATGCTCTCTTCCTCATAAGGCGGTTTGGAGGAAACAAGGAGATACTGTGGTTTGACATAATATATCAAAGCCCTTAGCCTGCTGCCTGACACAGAGAAGGCAACCACAGTACTAGCTGCTATTGCCATGGCTCCCATGACTAAAACTGCTGTCATTATGAGCATTCAACAGAATGGAGGGAAAGTGCTTTGGACATTGCCATTCTATTTGAGGAAACTGAGGCCCGGAATGCTCACCCAAACTCAGGCAGCTAGTTGGTGGCAGAGCTAAGGGTGGTCTGGGTCTGCAGGAAAGGAGGCCAGCAGTGCTCACATCAGCTCTACTTCACTTCTTTCATCAAGGTGTTGACCCTCCAGTGACGGCGCCCGTTTGGCTTAGAAATGAGTCACATAAGCCCCTCTCCCTCCGCTAACACTTTATTTGCTCTCTTCCAAAAAGTGCATCATGCTCTCCCAAAATAAGCAAGAATTCTAGAGAATATCCCTGCTTCATGGCTCCTGCTCCCTGCTGCTGACTCATTCACTCCGGGCCTCGGAGCACGCTCACATCCATCACCTCCCTGAGACGGGGCTCAGGGGCGCTGCCCTGGGCTGCAGGCCTGGCCAGGCCTTCCCTCTGCCCGGCTGAGGATCTAGTGGTCACGTCTAGCTGCTGCCCGTGGGGCTTTAAGCCCACCTCAGGCACTCTTGATGGAGACAGAAGCCAGGCATCATGACCACGATCACTTGCTCGAGCACCCTGTTACCAGGTACTCGGGTCTTTCTGCATTTTACACAAGTACAAAAATCGCCGTACATTTCAGGCGCCTGAGACCCGCTTTCCCCACATGTGGCTAACTCCCTTCCCGAACGCAAGTAGCTAAGCCTTAATAATCTCCTGTTCTCCCCACCCCCCACCCCCAAGAGAAGAGTGACAAACTTTAAATTTCCTTTTCTCTATTACTGGTAAAATGTGCATTCCGCCAAGTCTACGCGTGCAGAGCTGACACGCCTGGTCTCATTGCACAGAAAGCCTGTGTTTGAAGACGCCCAAGTAAGGGGTTGGTACAGGCGAAAGGTTTGGTCCAACCATTCGTTTCACTGCAGTGACGAAGCAGCTCAGGTAGAGCAGGCAGCCCAGCAGCCGGGAGCAAGGCTGCTCTGGAAGGCTCTCCCGCCTCCTTCCTGGAGGCTGGGCCTCCGGGGCCACCCCAAAGGAACTGTTTGGGACGTGGGCAAAAGTTTCTCTGGAAGATCGAAGATCGCTCCTTATCATTTCCAGCAGTCTGACGCCCTTCACGGGAAGCTGTTTAACCCAGCAACGAGCAGTTTTCTCCTTATCGTGCTTGAATATTGGAAAGAGAGAGTTAAGACCAGAGCTTTCTCTTGTTTCTTTTCTTATTTGAAACCTGTGATCATTTAAAACAAAACAATCCCCCCCTACCCCCAAGAAAAAGGTGGGGGCAGCATTTCCTGAAGCACCTCAAGGGCAGAGATGAAGAAACAGCTAAAAATTAATGAAGAAATATTGAGACAACCAGCACGAACATTTCAAGAAACGGAGGAAGGAAACTACTGCGCGTCACAGGCGCTTTGCGTCACGCCTTTCCGCATGCTTTAACTTACGGAATTTGTAGGACAGCTCCGTGAGGTCCGTGGCACCATACAGCCGTGTGCAGTTGTGTAGGTTGTTTACTGCACAAGGGGCACCATGAGCGCCAAGAGGCAGGAGGAGAGGCCTCTTCTTCTAATTAGCACAGAGGCTCCAAGAGCAAGCCCTGGGCAAGAATTTGGATGGACATAGTTGATTTGAGAGGCGATTCCAGGAAGCCTGGGGGGGATGTGAGGTGAGGAAGGGAAGAGAGAAGAGCCAGGGAAGGACAAGTTGGCGAGTGCTCATCCCTGTGGGCAACTGGACTGAGGCTTCATCCCGCCGCCGGGGACCCTCTGTGAGTCCACAGAGCACGGGTCTTTGCACCTTGTCACACTCCTGTGGCCAGAGACCAAGCTCGGCCCCAGCTGAGGCCATCTGTGTGTCTGGGAGCTGCCCTCAGGTGATGTCCCGAGGACCATGGGGAGGGGCGGGCCTGGCAGCATCTGCCAGGAGTGAATGCTCGTGGCACTCTTGCCTTCCCTCAGCCTGTCTCAACTGTCCTTCTACAGATCCCTGCAAAATGACAATTGTCCTACCTTTTGGAAGGGGAGTCCACGGAAAAAGATTAATTCCAGAAGACTGTGCACCTGACGACATTTCGACCACGGGTCATGATTTTATATCGTTTACATGAACTCTTGGTAACGAAAAAGCCAGTTTTAGAATATGAACAGACTGACTCTCTGCTGCGTGTGAATGCATTACCAGCACTTTCCATCTGCCCGGATCTGTTCAGTGTGAAAGAGGCTGCCTCGGGGTTAAATGGAGTCGAGAACGTCAAGAGCTCCGGGCACTCCTCGTAGGTGCTTCCATGCGCTCTGTTTGTTTTATAGTATTAATGAGTCACAACGTGGCGTACACTGATCATCCTAAAAATACCTCCAGAAGTGTTTGCACAGGTCTAGCGTGTGCCCCCAGTGTGTGTGTGCGTTTCTATGTCTGGATCCTTCCCCTCTCGCCCACAAGCACTGTGGGCCCCCCTGGCCAGCTCGCTGCAGGCCCTTGTCCTGCAGAGACCTGAGACCAGAGCCGGCTGCCCCTGGCGGGGTCCCCCAGCTCTGCCGCCACTGCTCCGAGGCATCAGAGGTGCTCCGTGCAGCCCCAGACCTGTTCCTCGGGCTGCCAGGTGTGCCTTGGAAGCTCTGGCGCTGTGGGGCTTCTTTGCTGCCTCATGGGCATCATGTCCTAAGCATTTTTGGTTCAAACCAAGACTAGAAGAGAGGAGAGAAATCAGTTCCAACTTCAGCAAGATGGGGTGCAAATAGCTTTATCTGGGGAAGACAAAGAATTGTAAGTCTTTGAATCACAGGGGTCTTGTGGTTAATTAAGTCCAAGGCCCCATTTTACAGGTGGAAAAACTGAGACCAAAGGACTGAACTGGCTTGTTGACAGCCACAGCCGAGGGATCTCCTTCCGTCTCTCAGAGGCCTGGAGGACAGCAACTCCGCCTGCGAACTTGAGAATGTCACTCAACGTGCTGGCTGCTTTCTGTGCCCTTTGCCCTTCTTTGCCCTGCTCTGTGCCCAGGAGCTGACCTCTGGGGACCACTTCCTTTGCCCTCTAGCTTCCAGTTGGTGCCAGAGCAAGGTCTCGATATTGCTTCTCCACATTCCTTGGGCCATGTTACGGTTTTGACAGCGGTCGTGCTCGGCAGCCAGTGGCCGGCACACGTCCCCTCTCCGTGTGGGGTGGAAGCGGCTCCCTGCTGGAGCTGGCACCCGAGCTGTCCACTCCCTTTCTTAGCTCCCGCCGGCCTGGCTGTGCCTCTGCAGATAAGCCTTGTTCAAGTGTTCAGGTAAATCATTTGTGTGAGCCAGGGGCTTCCTACCCGGCCAGAAGGCTACACACAGCCAGTCTCTCTGGGCAGCTTCTTCCTTTGAGAAACGAAGGTCAAATGAAGTCAAGTGCTGTTTAAGGTTGCTCTGTGAAAGGTCTGGCTCAGCGGAAGGTGTTGTCTGAGCCAAGGGCCATGCCAGGGTTGGGCCCCACCATAGCTCATGGCCTGACTGGTTTACGTGTTGACTGAGCTCAGTGCCATCCCAGCCAGGCCTCCTTCTCCATCGCTCCACTCAACCAGCTTGATACCTCCTGGCAGAGCCTGCCCGTTTCCACTTTGAAGACACTGAGCTCATGAACCGATTCCCTGCTCTGGATGAAGGGGAGGGAGGTGGCACACATCCTGGCTGCAGACCTCAGGCGGCAGCTGGTGCTCGCCTGCAAGGAGGCCCTGCCTCTCCGCCTCCACCTTTTACTTGAAAGCCGAGCCAGGGTGACTCACTTGTGGACTAATGCAGCAAAGAGGGGGAGCGAGTTCTCAGCAACTGGGGTGCCCCAACCATGCTCCACCTGAAGTTCTGTGCACAGGAGCCAGGCCCGGCCTTGGGGAAGAGACCAGGTAGGGGGAGCCTGCCCCTGAGGCCCTGCTCCCCAGCACCCCACCAGTGTCCACCTACAACATGCACCCCACTCCCCTCTGCTCTCACCACCCTGTCTCCATGCTGCGGGGCCAGGCCACCAGGGGCTTCACCGAATGTCACCTTCCACTCCTTGAATGCCTGTCTATGAACTCAATAAAATCCCACCAACGTCTACGGATACCACCACGTGCAGGTGCTGTGAGGTGCAGGGATGACAGAAAGGATGAGGGCATTGTAATTATCTGTGAAATTACCTCATTAATTAAGATAAACATTCCACAAACAGCCCACTAATTGGAGGAGACCCTTCTGGTTGGCTCTGGCTGTGTGGGTTTCGGAGCCAATCTGCCCTGTGCTGAAAGTTCAGCTCTATCACTTCTTGGCTCTGTGGCTTGAGGAGGTAACTTAGCCTCTCTGTTCAGTGGTGTGCTGGAGCCAGATCACAAAAACTGACTGTGCATCTCTCTTCCCAACTCTGCATCTACCGACGTCCTGCTCATAGGTGAAAACCTTCCATGACATGGTGGTGATTTACTGCCCACTGGGGTGTCTTTGCCCCGAGAGTTGTGAGCAGTTACCAGTGTGCCATGGCCTCCCTGTGTCTCCTCACCTCTGGAGTGGAACTCATGAGGGCACTCGCTTCATCTGGCTGCTGTGAGGATCGAATGATAGAAAACACGTACATGGTCTGCTCAAAACAGATGATCTACTGTTGTGACCATTTTCATTAGCCAGTTCTTTTGGCTAATGATGTGGCAACCAGGCGTTCTGGAAATCCTAGACTGTCCTGACCAGGGGGGATGAAGCCACTTCCAAATCCCTATCCAGGTGGCTTCCATGACTCAGTTTTCTAAAGCAAAGAAAAATGCAAAAACCGCTCTTTGCTTAGCATCCTTTTTATCAGGCGGGGGGCGGGGCACATCTCTGCTTCCCAGGAATCAATAGTGATCAGTGATCTGGGGAATCGCCCTCTTGACCCCGGGGGTCATCAGACTGCTCAGTAAAGAAGGAGCTGGTTAAGTGCTGAGCTTCAAGAATCACCAGCACAGGTGTGCAACCATTTCATCCCTGAGACACTGGAGTCGGCTTTCCTGGGCTGCTGGGGAGGGCACAGGACATGCTGCAGGGCAATAGGAAGGACATGGGGTGAGAAAAAGTTCTTGCCGACTCACTGAGAGACACACGATAGCTCACCAGGGAACCCAGAGTCAGGTTGAATATTGTTTCTGCTCCGCACTTAATAATTGAGGTCAATGGTTTATCAAGTCACTGCCGAGGGCCACAGAAGGGACAGAGGCAGCCCTATGGCCGAGGCCGTGGCAAACATAGCCTGAGTTTACAGCTATGCCCCTTACCTGGAGGTGACGGGAGGCTCCCTGGCCCCTGCGTGATGATTGTGCCCCAATTCCCACAATCACATTAGGTCTTTAACAACCTTTGGAAACTGGTGCTTTCCCACCGAGTTAAGGCGAAGCTGCCACAAAGAAATGTGCCACGTTACACAGGTGTTCCTAATTCATCTGGAAGCAGGACCTGGAAACCACACACTGCATGGTCATGGCCAGCCTGTCGTTGTATAAGGTGTGCACGTGATGGGAAGTAGAGAAAAGCTTCATCTGAGCGGCTTTTTCAGGGAGCGGAGGTGGCTCACGCAGTTGAGTGCCTGCTTCCCACATGGGAGGTCCCAGGTTCAGTTCCCGGTGCCTCCTAGGAAAAAAACAAAAACAAAACAGCAAGGAAACAAATGAAAAGGCCAACTTAGGGGAGCTGTTGTGGCTCTGTGGCTGAGCGCCGGCTTCCCACTTATGAGGTCTCGGGTTCAATCCCCAGCCCCCCAGTACCTCAAAAAAAGAAGGAAAAATAAAGAGACTCTTTTGGTCCACAGGTGGCAGCAGTAGGAACCCTGAGCAAGCAGATGGCATGTCGGCTCTTGAAGAATAGGTGCAGTCAGGGGCAAAATAGGGCTAAGACACCAGATAGACCCTTGAGGACGGGGTGGGGGAGCAGGAAGCACAAGGGACAGCTTCCCACTGGCCGTTTTTCCGGTGCTGACTGACGAGTTAGAAGGCGCAACAGGAAAGAAACTTCTGAGAGCAGGAGGGTCAAGGACGGGAAGGGCACTCAGAGGGCAGCGGCGGTGGCCGTCGGGCCTAGCGGCTGCAGGGCATGTATTTTTGGCCTGTGGGCCTCATGTGCAGAGAGAAATCAGGAAGGGGAAGCTGAGCATTTAATCCCACAGAGAGCACGGGATTTAGCACTTGGAAGTGAGAAGTTGTCAAGGCTTTTCGACAGCCTTGGCACCGCAGGCATTCGTAGATAGCGGTCCTGAGCTCAGAGCAAGGCAGCCCAGCTCGATGGACCCAAACAGCTCCTCAGGGCTCCAGAGCAGAACCTCGTTGAGCCTAAATCTTCTCACTGTTTTCATTAAAAAAAATTTATTGCAGTATATCATTCACACATGAGCATACATAAACAATAAGCGTATAGTAAAAGTTGTGAACTTACAAAATAAACATGCATATCATCCTGGGCTCGCATGCATCACCCCACCACCAAATCCCTGCATTGTTGTGAAACATTTGTTACAAATTATGGAAGAGAACCAACAAGATATTACTACTAACATGGCCCATCTCTTACATTTGGTGTTTTTTCCCTTAACCCACCCGATTATTAACACCCCATATTAGTATTACATATTTGTTACAGTTCATAAGAGACCATTCTCCTGTTTGTCCTGTTAACCACAGTCCCTCTTCCACCGCTGGATTCCCTGTGTTACACAGCCCCGTGACTTGTACAATCCATTCAGTGCACACTCAGTGGCTCTCATTTTCATCACAGAATTGTGCTGTCATCACCTCTGTCAATTTTAGAACGTTTTCTTTACTCCAAAAGGAAAAATTCCATTCTCCCTTATATACTTCCCTGTGGTTGTTCATAGAATTGATATAATGTCTTCTGTGCCATTGCAGCAAAAATGTTACGCTAGTGCTGTTAACTAGAGTCCATAAGTTGCGTTAGTTTTAACTGGTGGTGGATGAAGATGGTGGCTAATAGTATAAATATAAGACTGCTCTTCTTTCACAAAGCGTTAAGAATATAGTGATACTTGTGCTTTTTTGTTTTTGTTGTCCTGAGGGGACTCCACCATTAGGAGCAGAGGATTGGAATCTTCCAGAAATGCCTTTGGCAGGCTGGAGACAACCTTGATGAACCTGCCAATTTGCTTGAACGCGTTTTGATGGCCCGCATGCTGAGGAGGTGATCCCTGAGATTGCCCTGTACAAGTGGGGGAGCAGCAAGGTCTCTGCAGAGCAGAGAGGGACGGGGCCTTGAAATCTGTCACGGCTGCAGGAAGCAGAAGAGGGGTCGGAGGATAACTAAAACTTCCAATGCACGAAATGAAGCAAAAGAAGCAATTTAGGTATTTTTTAAAAATTTTCTTGTCTTTGCCAATCCCAGTGCAGCAAGGCCAATTCTTGCAGAAACACCCATGTGTGCACGAGTGGGAGAGAGGAGAGAGACAAAAGGTGATCGTGGAGGAAAAAGTACTGGAAAAAAGTAAACTTCAAACCTGAAGTCGGGAGCACTAAAACCAAAATACATGCATTATTTATAGGAAAAAAATCTATCCGCTAACCGGCAAATACGAACTGAACACGCAAAGTGCACTGGGAATGCCACCGAAGAGGGGGTGAGCCCAAAGGAACCCCCACTTCTGTGTCACCTGCTGGCTGGTGTTTCAGGTAGATCCTGCTGGCCATCACCACTCCCTGAACACAGCGCCTTCCTTTTTCTTTTTGAGCTCTGCGAAGCAAGGTAGATGCAAGTCCAAAGCGCTGGGCATTGAGTTACTCTTCCGAGGACTCAGACTTTATTTTCCGACTCTGAATTTGACCTATCGTCCACTTCACTTTGAATCAACACCCAGGACGTATTGCTGGGATGTGGAGTTCCTATGAAATGACGCACGCCAGTGGTTTCTGCCCAGGTAGACGGTGCGAGGAGTGAGGACATCAACGCGTGTCAAATGCTTACTCAGTGCCTGGCTATGACCGTTGTTTTTGTCAGTATTATTTTAAATGACCAAAACTGTACTGGACATTGGCCCATGGCCTGTGTTGACACTGTCAGGGACTAAACTGATATGCCCGTGGTTATCTGAGTCAAGGTGAGTGCTCGGAGGACTCGCTTGCTCCTGACGGGCGGGCCGAGGAACAGCTCACTCCAGACTCCTGACAACCTTAGTGAATACTCAGTTTCGGGTTTCATCACAGACATACCACACGTGCCCTATATTGAAAGGTAAGGATAGTACAGCTCTTTCCTTTTGGAGAAAGAAGGAAAGAGTGAGGATGCACAAAGGAACAGATTTATTTTGGTAAGTAACATTTTCTCTTTTGTTTTAGAATTTTCGGTTGTTTTTCCAAATCTTTCCACTGACATTGAAAATGAGTCATAAACAAAGTGGGGCTGCTTTCCCTTGGAGAGACTTATTTTTGTGTCCATTTCATTTTAACACTAGGAAAATAGGGATTTTCAGTATCCAGGGTTTATGATAAAATGGAATGCTCCATTGCTCTTTTATCCATTACTAGGAACCATGAGAAACCTCACAGATCATTCATAGACTTTCTAGATAGGTTGATTCTGATGTAGCCTCCTGCTCCCTTTATTTTTCTAAAACCAAATGGGTATTAGCATTTCAAGAAAGCAAAAAGCGAAATAGACAAAAAGCAGCTGATAGAGGCCCCAAGTTGCACGTTTTATTGCAGAAACAGAGAGAGTGGGTGAGAGACGGACCAGGGCTAAGCCAGCCCACCTGCCAGCTGATTGGAAGTCCCACAGGGGTGAGTCACAGGTAAGGAAGTCTCGCCTTTTCTTCAAACACGGCCACATTTGTGCAAATGCAAAGCCCTGACTGGGCAGATGCAATAATCCATGAACTAAAGCTATTTGTCACATCTTTCAAGAGTGAGGTGACTTGCCCAACATTGCTGAGAGTCCTACAAAGAACGAGTCCACTTTTAGACTCCTTTAGCTTTTCTAGCTCCTTAGCACAGAAAGGGCATATCTAAACCTTTGGGCCTGCTTGGACACCCCCCCTGGACCCCCTCCCCGCATCCTCAGGACCCACAGCTTCGCCCTGTTACCGAGGACAGTACGCCACCCTCTTGCCCCGCGCGCACCATGCATTTTTTAAACTAACCTAATTAGGAGCCCCAAGTGGGGATGGCCAAGACGCCTGCCCTCAGTTAAAGTACTTCTACCCCAAGGAAGTGAAATAATTTTGCCTCCGACGCTCTCTGTTTCTTCCTCTACGAGCAAAGGGATTGGCCTATATCTGTTTATTTCCAGTTCTGTGAGGAAGAGAGGCCAATGCCACTTTGCTGTGACAAAGGAGACCTTTTCTGCTTGCAAGGTACCTGGCCTTTAGACTTCTTTTAAAATTTTTCCCTTTTCCTCCTTTTGTCCTGCTCTTCCTACCTTCTGCTGCTTCTTCCAGCTTTCTCATTGTTTTCTCCTTATTATCACCCACAAGGAAATATGCAAAGGAAAGGGAAAATACGCATCACACCCTCCTGCTCTTCAGTGTATCTCCAACCACAGCACGGTCAAAGGGCAGTTAGGGTGCTGCTTTCTCTGGGTTTCTCTTTTTCTTGCTTTCTCTAATGCATATGTTCATGTTTGTTGTAATGTTGGCTATAATCTATTTTATTATCCTTGGTAAGATGAAAAATAATGGTGATATATCTTATTTTAGTTGGGCTTTTGCAAAAACGCTCAGTTTTCCCTAAGACATCTTGCCCCAGCTACCTTGCAGTTTGGCTAAATTTTTAGCTACTTCGTGTGACAATTAACCACGTGCCTAAAGGAAACAGATAAACCTGGAGAGGATTCAGCTCAGCAAGTGCTTACTAATCGTCTCCCATGTGCCTGGTCCTGGCTTTAGGTGCACAGAGGGCATGAGGACGAGGACGGCAGAGCCTAAGGTGGGAAGGGCTGGAAAAGCGGAGCGCAGGTGGCTTACGGGCAACGTCACACGGAGCATGAGAAAGGCTTACAGCATTTGGGGGGGTTAAAGCAAGGAAGAGATTATAAAGGTGTGTGGGAGCCACTGGCTTGGGGAAGTTTGGGGGTTTTGTTACGGATGATCTTGAGTGTTGGGATACGGAAATTAAGCCTTTCTCGCTTGGCAATGGGGCATTAAGACTCTACTCCGGGAAACTATGCTCCCCCAGATAATTTGGGAAGATGAATCAGGCAGGAGCTTGCAGGGCCCTCGGGGCAGGGGCCTGGGAGGAGCCTTCTCAGGGCCCTGTTCCCGGCTGCCAAGCCGCGCTCCTTGTGGTTGCAGCAGCTCCCGGCTATAAAAAATGTGTTGACCCACGAGGTTTAATATTAACCAAAGTTATAGTCAAAGTCAATTTGGAGGATTCGAGAAAAAATCTGATGCTAATAGAGAAATAGAAGTCAATATTTGTAATGTGAGTCAGAGGCTCAAAATAGCAAAGTGAAGCACATCACTGCTGCGGCTCCCAGCGGGCTGCGGGTTACAGAGTGTGGAGATGGCTGAACCAGTGCTGAGCACCCTCTCAATCTATTTTAAAATTTCCTCTGGCCCCTACCTCTAATTCCTAAATTCCAGGGCATGATATTCTAGGACAACTCTCCAGATATCCAGCCCAGGAGAAGTCAGAGCTTGTTTTGAGTGGGCGAATGGAAAGAAGATTTTTCCCCCAGTAGCATGTAACCTTTCTCGCTGATGACGTGATGTGGAACGAACTTATCATGATTTTATTTTGCAGTGCACACTTCATTGCACAGAGCCTATCATTGTTAAAGACCGCATCTCCTGCTTGTTGCCTATTTTGGAGAAAGGCAAAAGAGAGGAGAGGAAAGCAGCAGTATCCGTGATGATTTCTATTTTTCACTTTATCAAAGGTTTACATCATTAATACCGATGAGGGGCCGTTGTCCACTGAGGGGCTCTGACAGGCTGGGCTGCTGCTGGAATGTTCCTCGATAAGTCGTTCCTTCTGAGCGTTGATAGCCTGGTTTTGCTCCGGCTCTGATGTAAATGGCTGTTATCCTGGGCTAAGGCTTCGGTGTGTTTCCTGAGAGTGTCTGGAAAATGAGAGGATTAAAGAAGATGAAGGAGAAAAATAGGCAAACTGCAGCGGACGCGCCCTGTGAACAGAAGACGCCTTCTTAACATGGTGCCTCACCCAGTTTATGGTGCGGAATGTGCAAGAAGAAAGGCTAAAATCAGCTGCCCTTCACCCGATGTTTTGGGACAGCGTGAGGCAGATAGCATCTTACCATTATTGCCTATAAAAAGAGCAGCTCGTTTAAAACCGAGTCTTCAGAAAACCACCGCAGACTTGATACAGTCCAGCAGATACAGCCTACAGCCCAGACTATCCTTCCACGGGCCAGGTGGAGGCTGAGGAACGCATGCCACTCACTTCTCCCTTGATTCCTTTCTGTTTGGTTTGCAGGAAGCCCAGCTTAGAGACGTCGATGTGAAGGATGCCTGCCGCAGCGGAGGGCCTGTATTACTCAGTGACAAGGCTAAAGACGCTCAGAAACAGAAGCAATGGAAATGGTGGTTATGGCTGGGGCCCGAGCAGGGTTGACTGGCAAGTCATGAGTGAAGCTGCGCAAGCGGCTTGAAAGCTCCTCTGCTGCTGGCCAATCTTCCTCCTTCCTCATCCACACCTGGCTGAGAGCGGGTGCTTGTATAAGTCACCCATCACTGACCCAGCCTCTGCTTCCTCAGCAGCATGATGGTCAGACCACATCTTCCTCGCAGCATTCTTGGAGAAGTAATTAATGCTTAGGAGGTGTTTTGAGATCACTGATAACACACTTCGCCTGCCCAGGGTGTCATTACATTATTTGATTTTCCTCTTCCTAGTCAGGACCAAGCTGGGATAATTGAGGCCTCAGACAGGTTAGTAAGGTGTGTATTGTGAGGGACACCTTAACAAGTGCATTTCCATTGGATGGGACATTGCACTTGAACCATGCACAGGAGCCGTGCTGCTCTCTCTCTCGGGAAACGGCAATTGCTTTCAGATTGATGGCCAGGTTTTATGCCATGCCTCTACTGAGACCTCCTGAGAAATGGTAAATCATTAAGAGCAAAGCATCTGCACACATTAGCCGTCAACTTGGACTTAGTACCTGGGCCTCAGAAATGCCCAAACTTCATGTGACCTTCCGCAGATTTGTTTCTGTTTCCCTAGTAGATTGTGTATCTCTCTGGACAATAGACAGGATGTACAGCAACTGGTAATTTCAGTTTATTATGCTCATGTGAAAATTGGATTGTCACCAAAACCCTTCAGGACAGAATCTTCCTCTTACAAAACCCAGAACTGTGATGCATGTGAGGCATAGATTAAGAGAGCGTTTTTTTTTCTCCAAGGAAGGGGCACTGGCATGAGCACTTGCCTCGTTATTATAGGATATATCCATCAGGTCTTTCGAAAGAAAGGTGGAGATGACCAAAGGGCAAGAGGCCACCTGCGTAAGAAGATCCACGTGAGACATGAGTTAAAATGGAATGTTAAGGAGGGTACATATGACCTGACCACATAATTCCCAATAAAATTACTCTAAGTTGATCTTCATCTCTCTAGAGATTTTCCAAAAGGCCACATCCCATTTCATCCAGAGCTCGTTACAAGAGGTTCACGAATGGAACTCAAGGGACCTGCAAATTCCTTAAAACTGAATGCAAACGTCACCCACCTGTGCAGTTTTCTGGGGCGAGCATTCATTCCTACGATCACGTTTTTGACGTGGCCTGTGGCCCATAAAAACCATTGTGTCATATGAACTCATCTGGAAGAAGCCTTCGTATTTGGGCAAAACTGTGAGTGAAATTTATTTGCAGTATAGATTTGTCTCTACATGCAGCTTAGGCATACTATTTTCAGAAACTATTTCATTGCATTTTCCTTGATGCCATCCTGATTTTTTATTGTCCTATAACCTCATCCAATCACAACCAGAGTATGAAGGGACATATAAAGTATGAGACATTTTACCCATTTGTATGTACAGAAAAGCACACCAAGGGGTGTGTCACTCACAGCCCTTCTCAATAGAGAACAGAGATCATCTCTTAAAATTTGGCCTAAGGTTGAAGGGGAGGGGGCGAGAGGGGGCAGAGACACAGGGTCAGCGTTGAGGTGGGGCTGAGCCCATACGCTCTGATCACTTTTCCTTCCCCATTCTCCACCCCGTGCAATACGCAACACGGTCCTTCTGACCAAGAGGTGGGCTTCGGGGAAATGACAGGTAGTACTAGCTGACATTGTAGATCCTGGAACAGGGCAGGGACGGGGCAGGTGAGCTCAAAGGGCATTTGAACTCTGAGTTGAGAAAGTAACTTTGGAGAGAACCCATGCCCATGTCCATACGAATGTCTGCAAGAAGGCCTAGCCTGAAGGTCAGGGCTGGAGGGGCTGACGGGGGGCGGGGGGCTCGCTCCCGGCACGGTTCTCTTGCGAAGCCGTCTGATGTCTCTGGAAGGCCCGTGTCTCAAGCTGCTCTTCCTCCACGTGAACAGTGAATGCACCGTGAAGATGCACAGCCAGGGCATACCCCGTGCCACGTCTTGGGTGGGCTAGGTTAGATAATTCATATGGGCTTCTGGTCTGCTATCTGCTTGGAACCAGGTTGGGCAGGGCAAAATTTTGGTGGGGGGCCACTTACATGTCAGCCTGCCGCAGAGCATGGGGGTGACCAGAGGCCCAGCCACGGAGTTTGTGGTAGAGTCTCTACCACAAGGCCTGCGGCTCCTCCCATGTCTGCACGGGCCACTGCTCTCCCATCAAGAGGGAGCATCTGCTTCCCCACGGTTGACTCTGACTCTGAGATTTGTTCTGATGAGTTGAATGCCGCAGAAATGACGTGCTGGGTCTTCCAGACTCAGGCCTCAAGAGGCCTTGTGGCTTCTCTTTCAGCTTTTGCTACTCTGAGCTACCACATCAAAAATTCCAGGCTATCCAGCTAGACAGAGAGGCCAGGAGAAGAGAGAGGGCCCAAGGGGGAGGGGAGGAGACCACGTGGAGGGAGCGGCCAGAGGAGGAGAATCAAGGTGCCCCGGCAGACAGGCAGCATCTGCGCCCTGACATGGGACTGGGGCCAGCCCGGGGTCTCCCAGCCCAGGCAGCCCTCTCGGCCCTGCCCAAATTCCTGACCCGCAGAATCATAAGCAATAAAACGATGGCTGTTTGAAGCCGCTATGTTCTGAGGTGATTTGTTACAGACAGTGGTCGGTAACTGAAACAGGTTCTGAATGGTCCTGGGGACCCAGGCAGAATTCAAGGTTGAATTCAAGCTGCCGGGTGCGCTGGGCACGATTTGCAAGCGGGAGAGTTAGGCAGAAAAACGCATGGCGGTCTTTCTGGTTTGGAACAAAACCTCAAAGCTCCCAACGTCCAGCTCATTGGGGAGAAGATGGCAAAGTTAAGAGTGTCAGGGCAGAGGCCTCCAGTACAGCCTGAGCAGGGTTTAAGGAGCCAGCCCAGCCCAGGTCCCCTCTGCTGGCATCCGTCTTGGACAGAACTGGTGTAAGTGGCGAGGCTGGAGCTCCTGGTGGCATCTCAAGCTCTTGGCCCCCCTGCGTCCAGCTCCTGAGCCCACCACCCAGCGGGAAGCTGAAGGGCCACCCAGCCCCACCCTCCCAACCAGACACTGAGGTACGTGTGGGCCACATCTTTTGCTATCTTCTTAAAAGGGACAGAAAGGTAAAAAGACAGAGCTCCCACACACAAAAATATCACCACCTTGGGTTGTGCTTTTATCAGTTGCTTCCTTTCCAAACTGCCCTTGGTGTCTGTTTTCATCTGCTATCACTGGTTGAGGTGTGCCGGGAGCCCGAGATCTCCTGGGAGAGCCCTTCAGACGCCGGCGGCCTCCAGGACAAGAACGTGAGCTTGGGCACGATTGCACAAGAGACCACAGAGCTGCGCAGGTATGTGTGTGATTCTAACGTCCACGCATTTTTAAAAAATAAATAGCTCTATCCTCGGCGGCTCAGTGGCTAGGGAAATCCTTAAATGTTCGGCAAGAATTCAGTCTCTGTTTATATGCTCCCCAAACTGAGCAATCATAGGCTAGAGAAATCTTCCTGACATATTTTCCTGGACACAGTAGGGTAGTCTCTGAATCGCCATCGTTTGTGCCGTTTCTAACAGGATTCGTTAATTCTGCACTTTCAGCTGCATTTCTCAGAGCTGTGTAGAGGTTAAGAGCTGGATTTTCTCTCATTAACTCAATTCCTAAAAAGCAGGATCTTGTTAAGAACAGACTCCTTGGTAGGTGGAAAGGGGGCGGGGTAGGGGGAGAGACTATCTGCAAGCCAGTTCCTCCCTCTACTCCAGCTAAGGCCACAGAGAAGGAAGCCAAGCCAAACCCAGCCAAGCCCACGAGGTGTTCACATGCGGGACACCCTGGGCTTATAAATCACCCCATTGTTCCTTCTAGGACTCCTGCCTCAATTCCATTAGAACCCAGCAAACAGTGCCATTGATTGGGAGGAATTTATCTTCCTGGTCCAACTGGGAAGGACTTTACTCAGATTAAAAAGGGCTAAAGTTCCAAGAGAATCGCTCCTCTCTTTTGTCGGGAGAAGGCCTCCTAATCTGACCTTCCTCACATTCCCGCCATACCTTATTCTGGAGGAACCGGGAGATTTCCGGGTCCAAGGTGCGTGATTTAATGATTTGTGGAAGGCAAGAATGTTAACTTAGGTGATTACTCAAAGCTGACTGATAAGGTATCAGACAGGTTAATTTGCTACTTTTCTAACCTCTCCCAGAGAACTTGAACCAGGGCCTCCTTCTCCTTGGGCATCTTTATTGCGTTTCCCAGGTGTGGCGAGGAATTGATGTTCCGTGCTCTCCTTTGCTCATCATTTCATTCCTGGCAGTAAGACTACCTGTGATAACTTAATCCTTTCCTCCACCACCAACGGCGCTGTTACAATCAGAATATTTTGACCTCCGATGGAAAAAGAACACTAGCAAATAGATACTATTTACACTAAGAAGTGGGGTTTAGTTCCAGGGATAGAGTAAGGCATTCTAGGTTAGTTCAAACACTGACTCTTATCAGTGTTGTCTGGGAGACAAGCGTCCAGCGAGCTTCGCCCCTCATGTCCTCACTTCTTACTGCTGTCTCCTCCGTGGAACCCTGGAGCCCCACATCTGGAAGTGACCTCAAAAAAGCAGCTGCTCCTTCCTTGGCAGGGGTTTAGGAACTCCCTGCTTAGCTCGATTGGGGAAGCTTGTTTCGAATGTATTTTGGAGAAGATGATAACTCTCTGAAATGAGCCAGTCAAGGAGTTGCTGATTTATACAATATTATTTCAGGAAATGAGGAGGTTGAAGTCAAAGGTTTAAAAGTGAAATATGAATTGAGATGGTCTCAACTGCATCCTGGAAGTACATGGCTTTTAACAAAAGGATGTGTCTAAATGATAAAATAGACTCTGAAAGGCCACATAAAATTCTATAATATAATGCCTTCTCATATTAGAGCTCTTAAAAAAAGTTTTACCAACAATAAGATAAAAATATAACATTTATAAAAGTATCTACAGAAGATATATATTCAATAGTAATTTAACTTAAATAAATGTTTAAACTATTCAAAAATGATCTATGTTTCATTTTTTCTGCTCACCTTTTGTTATTATTAAAGCACACATGTACATGCCTGTTTTTAACAGATGTATTGGGTATGCACACATTTTTTCAGTTTAAATAGATGAGATACTTGTGATGAGGGAATTTAGACTTCCCATGTGGGTTGAGTGGGAAATAAAATTCAGGTTTAAGGATTATCACTTGCAGCATGTCATTGACACTGCAACAGGCATGGCAATATCTTAACATTAAAGACAAGGAGAGCTGAATATGGTTTGGAAACAGTGGCAGTCCCAAGAAAGAACCTGATAATTATTTAGCATGAAATCCTACAGACTTCAGTGAGGGTCCTATTGGGATTCGGTGTATTAAGCAAATATTATCCAATTTAACCAACAATGAGAAAAGTGAGATTCATCAGGTAATTCCGTGATTTAGTCTTTAGACTCTGAAAATGTACAGATAAAGTAAGGCATCCACAGATCACCCAGGTAACAGAGCCTTTCATTCTTCTGGCCTCATACATTCAAATAGGACTTTCCTACAGCTTATCAAATGCCAGGACCCCAATGCCCTTGGTTCTCTGACCAGCCTCCGTCCTTGGTGTTTCATTCATTTCTTCTACACTAGCGGGTTGCTAGTACAAAGGAAGAAAGGGTATGGCCAACTAGAGTGAACACGTCCACTGACCTCAAACTGCATTGGAGTGAAAATCTCATTCTGCAGGGTCCTAATTGTCTGAGGCAAGACGTGCTCAGGGTTACTCGGCTACTTAGCGATTATTAGGGAGTGCGTTCCCTCCATCCTTGGGCTTCTTTAAAACAATCATTCCATGTTGTAGATTAAATGGATGGATATAGGACAGAATGTCATCATCTCAGCAGAGCTCTCCACGGGCAGAGGAGGACGGCGCTGGGGAGGCGGCGGAAAGGCGGCCCTGGAAAAGCTCTGCCTGTGACCTGGGAAGGAGAGAAGCCAGGGGCTAGAAGGGAAGGAAAAGGTGATGCTTCAGAACAGGACCTCTCAGCCTCCTGGTTCAATGACAGTAGGAATGTCACTTAACCCCTTCACCTCTAAATTAGGATAATAATCCTGCCTTCACCATGCAGTCCTAGGGATTCAATGGCATAATGCGCATAAAGCGTTTAGGATAGTGCCTGATACAAACACACTTAACAGTGGGTGTTAGAGAAAAAGTTATATTATTATTCTCAGGCTGAGTTCATAAAGCTGGCCCTTTGATAAAATGTACATGTGCCCAAAAAGAGGTCGATGAAAGGAAGCCATTTGGAACCAAGGTGACATGGATGATAATTCGCTTATGTTATGAGCAATTCCTATTCATTGATTCACTCAGCTGACAAATATTTATTTCCCAACCCCATTATCCCAGGCACTGTTCCAGTCATTTGTATAAAAATGAATACGGCAAGAGGCCTTGCCCTTAAGGAGTGCCCAGTCTCCAAGGGAGACAGCCACATAAAGAGGTAATTACTATAAAATATTAGTCAGTAAAATAAGGTTGCTACAGCAACCTGGAGGTGAGGGGCCCAACTCAGACTGTGGGAGTCCAGGAAGCCCACCTGGAGGCAGCACCCAACAGTCTTGTAAGATGAGTAGAAGTTTTCCAGGCTGCCAAGTAGAGGAAGAACATTCCGGTTAGAGGGACAGCTTCAGCAAAATTACCAAGGCGTGAAAGAGCATAGTATGTGCAGAGAATGGAAACTACCAGAACGTGAGGCAGGGAATCATGGGAGATGAGGCTGGGGATTCGGTAGGAGAATCACATATGATACACTGCAGGTGTGAAGGAAGGCGGAAGGGGGTCGGCAGAGGTTGGAGACAAAGGAGCTGAGGGGACAGAAGCCTGGAAGAAATGAGATGGGAGGCCTTGGGCTTGGGCTTAACAGAGTTCGGGACACCTCATCCTCCAAGAATGTAGAGAAAGAAGGAAGTAAAGCTGGGCGTGGTTGAGATAAGCTTACAGATGGTGGGAGATAAAAGAAGTTCACCTAGGAGATCTTCCCTGGTATCAGCATAATAGAAGCAAGGTTAGTCATGGATACTAGGGGCTGAGCAGGGACTGACCTGGAGCCGGGAGAGAAGGTCTGGAAGGAAGAAGTGCAAGAAGCCAAAAGAAGGTTTCCGAAGAACCTTATAATGCCAGCTGTTTCACCTTAAGAGCTCTGGACCTGACCATGAAGCATCAGATCTTGTCCAAAAGATAAATCCTACCTTGAACCATATCTGAAAGAAGTTATGCGGGAAAGAAAAGAGAAAAAAAATGGGCAAAGAAATTATCATGTAATTGAATCTGTGAATGCAGCTGTCCTCAGTGTAAAACTTAAAATGTACAATTTAAGGCCTATTTGGGCTGTAAATGTCTCACTTTAAACAAATGGCAGTTATAATCATTGTTGGAGTTTTTGAATTCTAAACCTTATAAAAACCTTAACTACCGAAAAAAAATCAAAAAACAACTCAACAACTGCAGCTGAATGAACTGGGGAGCAGTGCAAGGGCTCTGCGGAGGCTGGAGACAAGGGGCTTGTGGCGGTGCCCGTTGGCACAGCTGGTGATTTTCTCTGGCTGGGTTTGGTCTCACAGTGTAGAAAAAAATAGCAGATGAGGTTCTTGCACCAGAGGCCGCGTGAGAAGCACAGGAGCACGAGGAACCTGGGTGTGCCGGTGAGCGAAAAATTGGGGTGATCAGAGAGAAAGTCAAACCTGCAAGGTGACAACAAGAGGTGGAGGTGTCAAGGACAGCGGCGGCGAGGGGACAAGGGCCCGAGGGAGGGCAGAGGAGACTTGGAAGGACAAGAGGCGGGTGAGTAGGCCACCAAGTTTAAGTTCTTGGAAATGAAGCAGTTCTGGGGAATGGCAAGGTCTAGGGTAGAGCTTTGGGTGTGCTTAGCTATAGAGGAGAGGATGTAAAGTTTATTTTTATTTAAAAAAAAAAAAAAAAAGGTAAAGAACCTGTGAGGGCAGATGTTGGATGGACCAGGTCTAGGGGTGTTGTAGACTTCACAGGAGGAGGTGCCAATCTCCACCAAATGATGGGGAGGGACCCGGCAGCCAATGACAGCGCCAAGGGCAGGCAGGTGGCAGCAGAGTCAGGTGGCTTGGACCTGAAAGAGGTCTGTGCTTCTTCACACGAGGGTGAACTGGACACTGCTGCCGTGTGGCGACGCCGCACAGAGGAGCCGAGGCAGTGAGGACCAGGACGTTTTGATGGGGAGGGGAGGGGGAGCGGTCTGGCAGGGAGGACAGTCCAGAGGTGGAGAGGGAGGAAGCAGCGGGGAGAGGGGGTTCTCCAGCACGTGGCACCAGCCACAGCTGGGCCTGTTAGAAATGCAGCATCTCAGGCCCGAACCACACCCCCAGACTCAAAACCAGCACTTTAACGAGATCCCCAGGTAGTTTCTGAGCCAACTGAAATTCCAGAAGCACTGCTCTAAAAGTAAGGAGGGAAAGATGGGAAAGGGAGGCGTGACTATGATTTGTTCCCAATCCCCCCGGCCCTCCCCGTCCATGTTCACGTGAGAAATTAAACTTCTCCAGGGGATGATGCAGCGTTACTCTCAGCTCAGGAGGTCAAAGCCCCTTGACGACACCTGTTGCCCTTCCTGGCAGGCTCAGGGAGCCTGTTCCTGGCTTCCGCCTCTTCATGCCAGGTGAGGGGGTAGGTGACCTGCAGGCTCCTTACCGCGACTTCCCGGGCAGAGAGCAGCACCAGGACCTTGCTCAGGGAGCGCCGTGCTCCCAGGCCTGCCCTAAGGAGAGGGCCAGGCCCAGCCTCCTCCCGCCCTGCCCTGAACAGGGAAGCACACTTCCTCCCCAGCCAGGCCCTCCTGGCCAAGGAGCCGGGGGACACGGCGCCAGGGAACCGGTAATTGTGCAGTTTTCCAGCGCGCCGCTCCAGCTCCGCAGGACGGGGCATGGCAAAGCTTCCTCGCCCCTCCAGCAGTCAGCAGTGACCAAACGGGCTGCAGGAAGTTGGAGAAATGCCGTGAAAAATCCTGGGCTGAACCTCAGAGACTAATAAATAATTACTAACGGGAAAGAAAACAGAGGAAAGAGGAAAAGCAAAGCGGCCGACAAGACGGGAGAATGGATTCTGGCCCAGAAGGGGGAACAGACAGGGGTTACATGTGAAGGGAAAACCCAAGGCACCCAGAGAGTGACCCCACAGCAGCAAGGGAGACGAGAGCTCGCTGGGCTGCACGCTGCTCTCTCATTTGATCCTCTGCTCATGGCGGGTTTCCGTGACTTATGGACTGAGAAGTCATTCAGCCTGTGAGGTTTGTCCCAAGCTAAGTGGGTTGCTTCCCTTGTAGGCTTCTGGACCCTGGCTTACTTTTAAGGAGATAATTGGAGGGTCTCTGCTAAATTATTGACGCGAGGGAGGCTTTAACCCAGGCGGCAGAAATGACCGAATGGAGAAGCAAGGGCAGGTGCCGTATTGTAACTTGTCCGCCTCTTAAATTATGTAGCATATGTATCACAATATATTGAATTTAAACCTGAAGTATGGCATTCAATAAATAATTCATACTGGCTCTTTCATGAAGTGTGAGCTGTGGTTCAGGACAGTGATACCCAATTTTAGCTAGTGCCTCACTGAAATACAGATGTGGGGAAAAAATCCTTCAACACTGCTATAGGCGAGGCACGCGTGGCTCTGTAGAAAACTTGAACCGAAATGCACACACACAAACTGCCCCAGGAATAGCCCAGGTCAAAAATAATAATAACCATAAAGCATTAGTTAATTTCTTAAGACATGAATTTCACTCTTCTGCTGCCTAGCAATATTTTTAAAATACAAAACTTAAACAGATGATTATGTCACTTAGAATATTATCTTCTTCTCACCGAAGATTCTGATTCTGAGAAATATGCCTGGGATTTTAGGAATACCTGAGACATCCAGGGGGGCACCTCCAGGTCCTGTGGGGAAATTGCAGCCCAGGGCTGCATCTCTGTTCTCAGATCACTCGTGACCTAGTTCTCAGACATACATACACATTTGGAATTTGGAATAACCATGCAAAACAACCACTCGTGCGAGGTATCGAGCACCGCGGCTTGGCTTCCTGTGACAGGTACCATCAAGACGTGCTCCGTGAACCTGTCGAGAGGAGGGCATTTTAGGCTGAGGTGGCCACAAACATCTGAGCTTGAGAACGGAAGCACACGGGCCCTCTGGTTCTTTCCTGCGCCCACTCCCACGTTGCCTCTCCTAACACCTTTTCACCTTAGGCTGGACGACCAGCGTTACCCCAACTTCTAACATTTCGTGGCCCTTGTAAAGAATGTGCTCACGGAGTATGATGCCACCTACCATCCCTCCCATACCATATTTGAGATAATAAAAATGCAAACAAGGTTGGTTGATTACCTTTCAATAGGGTTGAGTGGGAAAAAAGATGGCTAGCTGGCGGTAAAGCCTCAGTGAAAGCTGTTTTGAAGTCTCATGTGCCAAATGACCATGATTTTTCACCTTGGTTTCTTGATTAATTTATTACTCTATTACATATTTATAATTATAAAGTATATCAAATATGCACAAAGAGCTTCAGTCTTGTAATAGGAAATGAATCCCTTTGATAAGAGCTATTGTGCATGAGCCTGGGTAAGATGAGGTGTCAATTATATACAATGTCAAGATTCGAGCGACGGAAAAGACCACTTCTGGCTGACATGATTAGGGAAGGTTAATGGAAGGGTGTTTGGTGGGAGTCTTGAAGCAGGCAGGGTTTTATTGGTTAGACATTGGGAGAGGGAGGTTTTGTGCATAAAGATGCAAAGGCATGGAAAGCCAAGGAGCGTCTGGCAGCATGTGGCTAGAAGATGGGATTTGCATAGGACAACAGAGGAGACAAAAGGCTGGAAACACAGGCGGTACTTGGTTTTCTGGGACCTTGAAGCCAAACTGGGAAGTTGAACAGCATGAGGTAAGTGATGGCGAGTCACGTAGTAAAGTGGAGACAAAGATAATAAAAATGGCGCCTTCTGCCTTCCGGAGACGACTCTAATGTGGAGTACATGATGTGTTGGAGTAAGGAGTGATTAGGGGACTCTTAGGAGGTCATTGCCAAGCAGCTGAGGTATGAGACACCAGGTATGTGATAAAGGGGAATTGCCACCCCCACCTTTCTACTCTAATTCAGTTCTCAACCTCCTGTCATCTGATTTCCTCTACCTAAATATCCCCGATTTCTTCATCTCCCCCAAATCAGGTCCTCGCCTTGTATTATACATCTCACTTGTGACACCACCTACCATGCCAGTCGAACCAGAAACTTCCAAGTTGAGCCTGACTCTGTCCTCAGCTGAGCCCTCCTCCTTCATCCAATCAACCTCAAATCCTCTTATCTAACTACACAAAGATTTCCCAAATCTAAGCCTTCATGCCAGCCACACTTTCCCTAGGTGGCTTGTTTAACATTTTTCAATCACCTCCTAACTGGCCTCCCCACATCCAGCCATAGCAAAACAATGTAGTGGTTCAACCTGTAAACTTTGATGCCAAATTGCCTGGGTTTAAATCCCAGCTCTCATCCTTCTTAGCCATGTGGCCAAGGTCAAGTTTCTTCATCTATGCCTGCCAGTTTCTTCATCTGTAGATCACAGCTGTGCCTCTCTCCTCGGGCAGTCAGGAGGATTAAGTGGGTTAATATTTGTGAAGCACTTAGAAGAGCATCTGGCATGTAACAGGTGCTATACGATGTTTTCTGCTTTAATTCAAATAAAAAAATAATCCATACTCACTACGGTGAGAACTCTGCAGACTGAACTCTAAGCAGTGTAAGGGGCATACAAACTTTTTCATGGTCTGGACTGGATCTTACTTAATTCTCCAAGCTCATCTCCCACCACCCCAGCCTCACAGTTTATGCCCAGATAATATCGGACCGCTTATAGCTCCCCCCGTTCACCATGCTCTACCATAGTTTCTTGGTTCTCCTCAAAATAGTTGGTCTACTTGCAAACGCCCCCAACCCCCTTTCCATGCTACTGCTTACTCATTCATGAAATGCCAGCTCAGACATCAAGTCCCTCAGGCAGCTTTCCGTGAATGCCCAGGCTAGGCTAACTGCCTCTCCTCTCCACCTCCTAGATAATTTTATCGCAGCATGAATTGTATAGTGCTGAAATCATCTCTTTATGAGTCCTGCTCCCTGACCAGACTGAAAACTTCTTAGGGGCAGGGCCAGGGTCTTATTTATTTTTAAACTCCACAGTGTCAAGCACCGTGTTACTTATATAGTATGTGTTTCGTAAACATTTATTGAAATAAAGGAAAAAATTCAATAGGCTTGGCAGCTGACTGAATGTGGAGGTATGAAGGAGAGGGAGATTCATAGCTGGTTCCAAGGTTTGAAGTCCAAGTAACCACAAGGATCAAGGTCATATTTATAGAAATAGGGAAGTCAGAAGGAGGAACTTCTTTGAGGAAAAATAGCCTGATGATTTAATTTTTAAACAAGCTGAGTTTGAGACACCAACAAAACATACAGTAAGAATTGGCTAGGTAGTACTGGAAAGAGACCATGGCAGATCTAAGAGTGATTGTATTTGTCATATTTCACTAGGTTATGCTGCATAACAAACAACCCCAGAATCTTAATGGCTTATAACAGCAAAAGCCTATTGTTCACATAACATGCCACTGTGGGTTGTCTATGGCTCTATGGCTCCGCTGCTCATTCTAGGTTACAAGTGGATCTAGTATATACCATTCTTATGGTGAAGGATCACAATATAAGGGGTTACAGAACCAACTACAAAAGCACTTTTAAAGCTATGCTCAGATGTGGTGTACATAATGTCAAAATGTCCATTCATATTTCACTGGCCAAAGTAAGTCGTAAGGTCAAGCCTGAAGTAGAGAAGGCGTAAGATACGATAAACAAATAATGCACTCTAGCATGATGTAATAGTTGGAATCATGTGTGAAGATAAGATAATATGCTCAATGTCTTCTTGGAAAATAGGATTGGAAAGAGAAACCAAAGAAGAAGGAAAATAGCTTCAAGGTTGTCAGAGAGGTAGAGAAGAGAATCAGAAAAATAAGTTATAATGTAAGTCAAAGGAAAGGAGAATCCAAGGTTTGGTGGGTGGAAAACACTGTCCAGTACTGCAGAGGTCAATGAAAACGAGAACTGCCTCTGACTGTGAGGAAGGAAATGGAGGTCTTGGAGAGAAGGGACTCATTAGCTGTGTTGAACCCATTTCTGCACAAATTTCTAGTTAGATCATACCTGGATAATCTAAGTTTAGGGTGAGAGTCACAGAAGTTTGACTTGCATGTGTTTGGACACCAAGTCCCACAGCAGCAAGACTAGAAAATAAGAAGCTAAATGCAGATAACACAGTTCTCCCAACTCTCACCAAATCTTAGGAAGATTGTCCTGAGAGGAGTGGGAGACTTCTCTAGACCGAGGCTGGTCTAGAAGGCAGAATTACTGACGGTAGCTGGACGATCCTAGAAAGCAGACTTTGACTCAATCAAGAAAAGAATCTTCTACATCATAGAAATTCCAACAATGGCATGGGAAGTCCTCATGAAACAGCCAGCTCCCAGCTGTGAGTTGGGATTGTTAGTCAGAATCAAAATGACCACACAACAAATATGCTGTAGAAAAATTCCTGGCCCTGGATAAACTGTTGGGCCAGCAGATCTTTATTGTCCATTCAAAGTATAAATCCTGTAGTTTTATGGCCATTGTATGCCACACGTTGCCTAGCATATATCCACCATTTCCTTCTTTTGCTTCTCCAAGTCCTTCCAGATGTGCTTTGCTCTGTTTGCCCTATTGAATAGGGGTTTTAGGCATCTGAAATAACAGTTCGAAAAGCAGGAAGGTAGCTTTTGAAATGACCACTGATGACTTTACTGTAAGCAATTTTGATTAGTGTAATTAGGAAATTCCTAGAAGCTGCAGATCTCAATCAATAAGAGAGACTGATAGAATTCTACAGCCTAGGAAGACACAGGAAAATGTGTGTTCATGAAGTAGCACCTGCCTTCCCATAACTTGTCTTGAAGTAAGAAACATTCCTCTAAGCGTGGTCTTTGTGAAACCTGCTTTTAAGGATTGCCCTTGCTTGTTTGTTTACATTGCAAATCTTGCTTTCTTTAAAGTTTGAGTTCTAGTTTGAGGTAAATATTTCTGTAGACTCTATGGAAACCCCCTTGTGAGGTTTAGGAGTTGTAACTGCTTGAAGTAAAGAGAGAAAATTAAAGATTCTGATTTGATTAAATAACACGACTTTGCTCATTGATGTTTAAAATGCAGCTGCAATGCAAACTTTAGATTTTATCATTTGCATTTTCTCAGGAAGCTCTTGGCACATAGTGAACTGCAAGTTACAAAGCCAATGACATTAGTCCTTCTACCTGGGTGTGTCTCAGAGACAGGTGATGGTTGCTGCTGGAGGAGTCCTCGTGATGACAGTGGAATGCTCATACAGGTATGTACATGGGCCTGACACGTAGACCAAGGCACCAAGCTGACTAGAAGGAGAGTCACCCTTGCAGCCATTGATGCAAAACACCTTTATTTCACAGAGAAGCCTCAGAGACATGCCCAAGGTCACAGAGGCCAAGCAGAGACTATGTCTGAATTATAAACTCATCCAGTGCTCACTAAACACTCACCCTGTTCCCCCATGGGGCACACACACATGTGCCATAGCCATGTCATTCAGGTACATTGGCATTATTCTCATAAGTTTACAATCCAAGGTAGGCGTTGCTACTTTTGATGTCACATAACAAGTAAAGGGAAGGCAGGGTCTGGAACCCAAGAACCCCCTTCCTAATGAAGCACTCCTTGCCCTACAACCAAAAGAAAATGAGCACCACAGTTCATTCTCATACACGTTAGTATAAAAGACCATCGATTTGCACAATTTATGACCCCTCACTTGCAGAAGAGTAATCCTCCACTCAAATTCCAGGCTACTGAAGACGTTCTCATCAACAGATTTTTGTTATTTTTATACCAGGGGTTTCCTTCCACTTTGAAATGCCACCAACAATTGTATGACCAGAAAGAAAATCCTTTCCAGTTCAACTGCTGCCATAAAATCTTAATCACCTTGGCAAGTATCCATCTCCAAGCTGCCTACACGCTGCATCAATAATCCCGCTAGAAAGATACCGAGACCTGTGTGTCCATAGAGAATACAGAGTTTCCAAACTTTTTGAGAGTTTGGAGGCAAATCACTGCTGGGTATGAGAAAGCTCCCTTCCTTTCCCTGGTGCTAAACGTTCTGCCATTTAAAAGAAAATCTCATTGCTGCTGTATTCTTCATGCCACGGAGAGCCGTGGATTTCACTTCCACCTTTCAGCTCTGCTCAGGAGCCCCGCTTAAGAATCAGGAAGCCAGGTGGTTGCCTCACTTGTGACGGCACCCCAGAGGGAGGACTTTGCCTGGAAAGAGGCCGAGATTAGGTAGAAGACCTTGGAAAGCACAAGCTAAAGATGTCATCAACAATACTAAATGAAGTTATTGTTTTTGGACACCTGTATGTGCCAGACACTTTCTAGACATCATTGTTACCATGAATTACATACTATGTGTGCTACTCAATAGTTGAGAGAAATTGATGCTGAAAGTTTCAAAACGTGTTCCAAGCCACCCAGCTTAACAACGGCAGAGCTGAGACTGTGAGATTGGTGTGTCCAAGGTAAAATTATGTTTTTTCTTCTCAGGACATCATTGCACCGTAAACACCTGCTTCCATTAAGTGAATGCGAACTAACAGAAGGAAAAGAAATATTTCAGCCCTGTCCTCATGGCACCGTGCTCAAAGCGTGCTTGCTGGGCAGATGTCACCATTTTCAAGATGCTAGTGAAGAGCTTCTTTCACGGCAGTTAGCATGGGTGCTGGCGGGCAGAGCCAGGTCTCCCAGCCACACATCCCAGCCTCTGTGCTGTCCAGCCAGGCTGCCTCCCAGTAGGACAATGGAAAGAAAGCTCCTCCCGCTCAGGTTTGACATTTCAGGAGCTCGAGCTCAGGAGTGCCCGAAACAATTTCTGTGCCCTTTCAATCCCCAGATTCCTTCTAGACATACTCTCTTTCCCCTCTGACTTCCCTCAACCCCACCGGGATGGGTCTTGCCACCCACAAGTTGGCTGAGTAGAGACAAATGTTCTGAGAAGTCATCTGCATCCTGGACAGTTGTTCTGAATACTCAGTTAATTTTAACAAACGATAAGCTTGGTGCTCAGTGCACGAGAGCGCATTGTAATTATGCACCATCCTATTCATAACAGCATCTCTGCAGAGAATCATATACTGCTGTGTCAAAGTCACGTGTTCCTTTTTCTCCCCTCTTTCTTTAAAAATGCTACTTGGTAAGCGATTTAACACCAGTATGAGAGTTATCATCCACACGGATGCACTGATGTGATGCAATCAGAAGGACCCAACATCTCCGCTTTGGGATTCTTGCCAAAAATGCATAACTTCAATCTAATCATGAGCACAAAAGATCAGAGAAACCCAAACGGAGAGACAGTCTACAAAACCACCAACCAATACTCTTCGAAAGTGAAAATATGGAAGACAGGAAAGACTGACAATTGTCATAAACTGGGGAAAAGTAAGGAGACATAACAACTAAGTGCAATGTGGGATGCTAGATTAGATCCTGGAACAGAAAGGAGACCCTAATGAAAACACGGGTGACATTCCAAAAGGTCTGTAATTGAGTTAATAGCATTGTACCCATGTTAATTTCCTAATTTGGATCCTTGTCCTTGGTCATATAAGAAGTTAACATCAGGGAAAGCTGCATGAAGAGTATACAGGAACTTTGTACTATTTTTGCAACTTCTTGTAAATCTAAAATTATTTCAAAATTAAAATTTTTTAAAGAGCTCTACTTGATGGCAGAAAATTCTAATAGTGTAAGAACAGAGAACACAAATGGGAATCTTCAAAATGTGGGCAGAGTTGAGAACGGGAGCAAATGAAGAAGGGGCTTGATAGGCTCGAAGGAGCATTAGGGGGATTTGCGAGAGACCTGAAGGGTAGTATTGCCCAGTGGACCAGAAAATGGAACAAAATGGGAACATCTGAAACTGGACATGTAAAGAAAGGCACAGACCTGACCTAGGAGCTCAGGGAAAACGGTGCCACCGTCAGAGCCAATAGTCCCAGGGCTAGTCTACTTTAGAAGATTAGATTTAGTGGTGGTGGTGTCAATTAAGCATGCCCCTCTTTGTCTCTTGGTTCTAAGTCAACTGAGAATAGACTCAAGGAGCCAGATGAGACTTCAAGAGCAGTATCAACATTTCTATCTCCAAGTGGAGGGTTTCTGGTATATTGTGACTGAGGAAGACATGGCTTGGCCCTAAAGGCAGAGGGGAGCTGCCCACTCCTTTGTTTCGTTGGCTATGATTTGTCTGCAGACAGGTGTGGTTCATGGAGCGGATAGCGCCTGCTCATGCCCGGCTGGCATCCCAGAGAGGAGCCCGACAAACTCTAAGCCTGTTGCTAAGAGGCTGCCCCTCTGAACTGTACCAGGTGTGCTTGCCACAGGGTAGCAGCTGGTGAGCAGAAACCTGCTAGCGACAGAAAGCGAAGCATCCAGTCCACCTGCAGGACGACTCTGCCCCTCAAAGGAGGACCCAGGAGAAAAACGGCAGGGGATTCCTTCCCAACCATTCTGAGACCTAGTTAGGTCTGAAACAAGACCTTAGGTTACAAGAAAACCTTTCTAATTGACAGCAGACTTATGTCTGTGTAGGATAGTGGCTCCCAGGCATGAGCAGTCATCAGAACCACCTGCAGGGCTTGTTCAGACAGATTGCTGGGCACCGCCCCCTGGATTTCCAATTCAGCAGACCTGGAGCAGGCCAAGAAATTGCATTTCTAACAAGTTCCAAGTGATCACGATGACACTGCGGGCCCAGGGATCAGGCAGTGAGGACCTCAGTGTAGAGTATTGTACAGATCAGAAGGCTCTGCTCATGCCACTCCCTGGCAGGTGGGGACTGAGGGTCGTACCTGAGAGCACACATGCTAAGCGAGAGACGTAGGCTTCCAGGCCAGTCTTTTGATGCTAACTGCAGGATTCTTTTCCTGGAGTACAAGCAAGACAGAGAAACCCAGGCATCTTTAGGCATTTAAGAATCAGAGATGAGTATTTTGAAAGTGCATCAGTTTTTAAAAATGTTTTTGTATTTTAAACATTTGTTCAGTTCCTTCTGAAAGATTCAAATATGTCTCGTGTATACTGAGGGACAGTTGTGTGTTTGTCTGTCTGCTTTATTTCTACGTAGGCTAGCAGAGGTAGAGAGTGTCGAGTGCCTTTAGGGACACCCATAGTTGTGTCAAAATCTGATGCCCTTGGGATAAAGAGTGGACTGTTGGCTAAGACTCATCATTCTTTCCAGAGACGAGTGGTTTCTTTACTTATGAATGTCCTTCACCAAAATGAACGCATCTCCAATAGCACGATTTCTGGTGACATTGGAGAGAGATTTTGAGAAATGAGAATTTTATATTCCCCTTCATATATTGCTCCATTTGCTTTGTACCCTTGCCCGCAAACTCTCCATTGCTGCCCCTGACCCCCTTAATTACAAATTTGAGAAAATCAGGATCAATGACCAATCAGGGTGAGAGATCATGGAGACCGTGGATTCTCGGGGTCATTTTGCCATGTCTCTTTTTTCATGCTGCCAAAAGGAGCCCCAGGATCCTTGTGGGCATTTCCAAAGAGTCACCCCAAGTTTTATGATGCATGAGCATTTCATTATCACAAGGGTCTCCAATGACAAGTGGATCTTGAAGACTTGCCTAATGTACTTCAAGCAAGTGACACAGCTCCTTTGGGCTCCTTGACAAAGACGTGCCCTGGTAGGAGCCTGCTGCTCTCCTTGGCCCCGTTTTATGAACTGTCCTTAGCAGCATGCCTTGCCCACCATTTCTCAGCCCCTCTGACGTGTGTGTGTGTGTAGATGAGGGTGAGGAATTAAAAATGTAAAAGGGGTTTCCTTATTTTTTGATACTCTCATTTGAATAATAACATTCTTACAGAAAAGTGCAGATGGTGATGAATTTCCACAAATCAAACCCACTGGAGAAATCAGATCAACAAACTAAATATCACCAAGCCCACCGAAGCTTCCCTTGGACTCATTTCCTGTCACTGCCCCACTAGGGGTAACCACTAGCCTTACTTCTAACACTGTAGAAGCGTTTTCGAAATCTATATAAATGGCCCATCCACTGTGCATTCTTTTATATCTGGCTTCTTTTTGTTCAACACAACATTGATGAAATGTCCACGTTGTTATGAGTAGCTGTAGAATGTTCGTTCTCATCGCTGTGTGGTTTTGTCTGGTGTAAATTTACTACGCTGTGTTTATCCATTCTACCATCGGGTACTTAGATGGTTTTCAGTTTGAGGTTATTACGAATAAGGCTGCTATGGATATTCTAAGACATGTATACATTTTTATTGCATGTCAACCTAGGGGTGGAATTGCCAGGTCACAAGTCTGCATAAGTTAGGTTTCAGAACATACTGCCAAAAATTCTTCAGAAATGGCTGCCTCAGTTTACGCGACCATGAGCACAGCATGAGAGCTTTCTTGTTCCATGTCCTGCCAATGTGAAGCATTGTCAGAGTTTTTCATTTCAGCCTCTGCAACTGTATGGAGGTGCCTCGTTTTGGTTTTAATTTGCGTTTGTTGGTTATTTGGATATTCCCTTTTGTGAACTGCCAGTTTAGTCTTTTGCCCCTATTTCTTTAGCTTTCCTAATTCATCCTCTCCTTCTGCATTCTTTACTCTCATCACCCCTTGTAGGACTCTATCTTCCTTCTATTAAAAACCCCAAATGTCCAACAGCATGTAAATGGATAGATATATTGTAGTATATTTATACAATGAAACGATACACAAAAATAAATAATATCCTAGTCCTCATAGTGTAAACGAATCCCCAAAACATTGTGCTGAGCACAAATGAGGCCAAATGCAAAAGAATACTTACTGCACGCTTCCATTTGTATGACATTCTAGAGCCGGCGAGACTAATCTATAGTGACAGCAGACCGGTGGTTTCCTGGGGCAGCAGTGAGAGGACAGTCTGACTGTGAACGGGCGCAAGGGGATGTTCTGGGCTGATGGAAATGTTCTCTGTCTTGTCAGCAGTGGTGGTTTCCCAGATCCTTTGTCAGAACTTTGATCTGTGCACTTGAAGTGGGTGCTCTCCTTGTATTAACTTATACCTCGATGAACTTGATTGGAAAAGCTCTTACTGAGCCCTGGTATGTGTAAACCACAGGCTATGACCAAATAGGGGCTTTCAGTTGGCGACCATGATCTGTCAGGACGGCCGAGGCCCGAGGGACTGCCCCCGAGAGTCCTATCTCCCTCGCAGGAAGTGAAGAGCCACCAACACCTTTTGAAATAACTGTTTTGATCGAAGACATCACAAAAGCCTGGTTCTGGCTCCTCTGGCTAGTGCACAGCCCACAAACGGCTTCGTTCCTCTCTCTTCCGGCTGCCTGCCAGGCACCTGGCCACCTGGCCAGCGGACTCAACAAGCCGGCCCAGCCCCGTGTTGAGAAGACACAAGGTGAGTGCAGGCCTTTCCAAAGCCTGGGCTGGGAGACAGCTCTCCCCAGCTAGCTTTCCCAAAGCTTCAGCGTGCAGGAGCCAAACTGCGGTCGTTTTTTCCTTTGACTCTCAAGGGAAACCTGCCTGGGACCACGTTTCAGAAAGCCCCTCCCCGAGAGAGTCCCCGTGCTCCCCGGGCACGGGCTGAGCTGGGCTGGGCTGGGATGGGCAGGCCTCGCCGGGCTCCCAGGTTTGCGTCTGTGCCAGGAGTGGGGAGCTCCTCCTTTCGGCCTACTCTAAACCACCCCCTCCACACACACACACACACACATACACTTCGTTTTGATGGTTTTATGCTTGGTGCCTTCTTATCAACCTGGGCTGGCTCCCCAGCCCGTGCCCCCGGGTTTCCTCACAGAAGGAAGGAAGAGAGGGAGATGGGGCAGAGAGCACAAGTGGCTCCAGGTACCTCGCGCGGCCTGAGGGTCTCTCTCTGTTGATGTGCCCAGTGCCACACGGAATAACCAAGTCGCCAACCAGCCAGAAGAGGCCCTTCCTTATAGAGCCCCCATTCCTACTGGGTCGTGGGGACAAACAGGTCAACACAGGTAACTGACAGAGCATGCAAGCATCCCTATTACACCCTAAGGGCTAAGTAGTCAAGGCTACAGGGAGGCTGAAGGCAGCGTCAGCAAGCTGCAAAACGATTCCTTTTAGGTACCAATTTCTGTTTCTGGAATAAAAGAATAAGGCCTTGAATTCATTATATCTAACCTCAAAGATTCCTGTCTGTATTTTTCTTCTCTAGGAAACAGAGGAGTGCAAATATTTATTCCATGAGCTATTTGGTCAGGTAAGGGAGCCGCAAGGACGGCTGAATTAAATTCAGGATTGCGTTTCGCTCCACTCGCTGGCCTCTGCAAGAGGGCTGGAGTCCCATCCCGGGGCTGAGGGGCTCACGGGGACAGAGGACACGCGTAGTTCCAGGTCCTTTCCACCTTCCGTCAGAGGAATCCCAGAATACAGCGCGTGCCATGACCTTGTGGGAGGCTGGGAATGTCCAGGTCAGCGGCAGCAGCTGGCCGAGGAGGGCTGCCAGCATTTCTGGGACACTGGAGGGGGCACCCGGCAGGGCAGCGCGGGGGCAGCTTCGGAGGCTCTGAACTGATAGATCCCAGCTTGTGTATTTCACTCGGTCTGAAAACACCAGTGAGTCACTTATGCTAATATGTATTTTCTCTTTAACACATTTTCCTCCAGTTTGTCTGAAACTATACTGTGTCTACCAGGAAAAATAATCTCACGCCGTTAAAACACAGAATTTGTTTTTCTGCCCAAGCTGCAGCCACTTGTTTTTGGACCAGATTCTCCAACGTGTAGCTAAGGCAGGGAGACCGTTTCTGCCACAGCCGAGGCCTTTCCACTGCTTTCTGTGAGGCTGAAGTTTATGTCTCTGCTTCTGGAGGACTTTTTCTAACAGACCAAGGAGAGCCATTTCCTAGTAATTTTCCTGGTTCTTTTGAATCAGTCATTTTGATTCTCCCTGAGCATTTGTTTATCATTTTGTACTGCTGCCTTTAAACAGTCTCAGGTCAAAAATTAAAAAAAAAGCCAATTCAGAGCATTATCTATTTTCCAATTTGTATTTCAAAATGGTTTTAAAAACTGGAAATTTGACAGAACGTCAAATGTGCATAGAACAAACGATAATATCAGCCATGCACAAAATATCTAGGTCAGATAAGGTGGGGGACTGCCTCACGCGCCCCACAAAAGTCATGTGGGTGTGAGTGCACTTGTAAGGAGGAGCTTTGAAGAGGTATCAGTTAAGCTGTGTCCAAACTGGATGGGAGAGGGCCTCCATCCAACAGGACTGAAGTCCTTAAACGCAAAGGGAATTGGACACAGAAGAGGAAGCCTTGGGGAACAGCCAGAAGCTGAAGTCAACAGAATCTGGAAGTGAACGGAGAAGATGCCGCCATGTGCATTGCCATGTGACACGATAGCTAGGAATCCCCAAAGATTGCCAGCAAGCCAGAGAATGCCGAGCCAATAAATTCCCCTTTTTTAAGCTAGCCTATTTTATGGGACTTGCTTTAAACTAAGATGGACGGTCACTAGATTTTATCTCCATTGATTAGTAGTGACTGCTAGCAGTGTTGTGTTGAGAAGGGCTCTGAGGGCACTTCCAGGCTTAGCAGGAAAAGGGACCATGGGCTGGTTGGTGAATCTGCCTTGGTGGTGAGTGGGGTAGGAGAGCAGAGTGCTGGCACAGGCACTGTGTGTATTTTCCACTTCTGGTCTTATCAAGAAGTTTATTCAAACTGCAAACATGTCAAGTGAAGTTCTGTAGTGATTGATTAAGTTAAATAAGGGCTTGAGCATTTCAGTTTGGATATGTAGCTAGATAAAAACACTTCTCAGGGCCTTCTAACTCTAGATCCCTCATCTATATAGTCATACTTTCACAATCATACTTTTACCTGGACACTGAAGTAAAGATGCTGAAGCCTGTCCGTGAGTTAAGGCGTAAACAGTGGAAACACACTTACGATATTTGCTTCTGGAATTGCAAGTCCCTTTAACGTACGCGCAGTCAGCAGGCGCCCTGCTCTCTCGCTCCCTCCAGACTCCTTCTCGGTGTCATTTTCCTCTTGCATCCTGGGCGGAAGCTGTGTGACCAGTGCTCAGAGGCAGAGGGGCATTTCAGTGAGAAAATGATGACATCGTTCTTTTTTTAACTATCGATTTGTTTCTCTTGTTTTCCTGGAAACCAGAGAGGGAATTGGGCAGAGGTTTTTTGTCTGAGCCAGGGCTGAGAAACCAAGTCTAGTTAGGGAGTCTCCACTTGTTTGCTGTGCATAGCCTCAAGAGTACATGACCTTTTCAAAAAGCCCATGGACAAGGTCTTAAACCTTTTAAACTTTAATAAACGTGATTGTTGTTCTAAAAAAATGAATACAGTTTTCTAATGCTAAACAGTATTTTTTCCCTCATTCATCATAAGAACCTCAATTTTGCTAGCCATGTAAGTCATAGCTTATGCCCCAGACTAACATAGATATTATTTGTTTCCATGGAATAAGAAATAATAATAGGATATATATATCTATATATCTAAATGTTTGTAATAGGTGCTCAAAACTGCAGATGGATACAATTACCCTAAATGAGGATACATTTGCTTTTCAGCATTGTATTAGTCAGCTATTGCCACAATAAAGCTGCATAACAAACCACCCCAAATCTTGATGGCTTACAACAGAAGCATTTCTATTTCTCAGTCATGGGACTGCAGCTTCGCTTTAAGCTGCAGGTTGACTAGGCTTGGCTCCAGGCTTTAGGTTAGGTTCAAATCTGTGGCACTTGTCGCATTTTGAGGCGCGGGCTGATGAGGCTGTTGCTGCTTTCTCACAGTGAGCACAGGGATGCAAGGAGGTGAGGAAAACACCCTCTTCTGGAAGCTGGCATGTTGCCATTTCAGCCCACATTCCCTTGATTAAAGCTGGTCACATGGTTGATCTCATCATCAGTGGAATAGAGATAAAGACACCACCTCTGGGAGATGGACTGTGAAGTAACATGCATTCATAATTCCAAAACAGGAAGGGTATGAGAATTGAGAACATTGATGCAATCTACCAAAAATACTAAGAAGAAGTTTGGTCTACAACATCTACTAAGGAAGTGATATAATGAGACGAAAACAAAATCAGGATTTGGAGCCAGGAAGATCTGAGTTTGAATCCTGGTTCCCTTCCTTTCTGACCACATGACTTCAAGAAGAGGCAGAAACTGAAAATGCTAGACCTGGAGAATTGTTCATCAGCAGGAATTTACAGATACACACCCCAGTGCTCTGCCACGAATGGGGTTCAGTCTCCTTTTGCTTGTCTGGGTCTCTCCTTGACTGTCTGCTTTCCATAAATTGGCAGTTCAGATTCCTCAAAGATGGCATCCGATGGGCTCAGCTAACAGCCATTGTGCCGGTCGGGGTGTATCTTTATCCACATCTGATGCAAATGGCTAGTCAGAGACCTGGGCGGGTGTGTACTCTGCTCCAATCAGCCATGGCTGATGGAAAGCCAGAGACTCACAACCTGCTGTGCTCTGGCAGACATGGCCGGTGGCCCACCAGGGTCATATTTTTAGAGGAAAGCTGCTGCTGGACTGGGAAGTCCCTTCCTGGCAAGGGACCACATTTCTCAGTCCCTCTCATCGCCAGGTAGACCCATGTGACTAAATTTCCCCTGTGGAATATAGCAGCGGTGATGTGTGTCCCTTCCAAACAAAGGGCCTAAGAAGCCCTTCAATAGCTAACCGGTGAAGACTCCAGGATGCACGAGGAGGGCAAAGCTGCGAGGTGGAAGGAGCTGGCCCCGCGGGTGGATGGCTTCCTAACCCAACACACCCACATCTAGCTGTTGTGTGAGTGGGATCTGAACATTAAACAGTTAGCATTCGGGGGTTGATTTTCTACCAGTTAACAAAGACTGTCCATTCAGCCAGCTGGGACACAGAACAAGTGTCCCTAAAAGAGGATGGTGGCATATGGCAAAAACTGGACTTAGGATGGGTCCTGAAGCAAGGCATAAAAGGCCGATCAACTTGGCAAAGGCTTCAGCCGGACAGGTCCCCGGTGCCTGGCTGGAACGGCCTCCACTGAGAAGGCTGAGCTCAGTGAGAAGTCAGCTGGCCTTCAGAGAGCGTGGCCTTTGTGCAGGATGAGCTCCAAACGCAAACAGTTGCCCACGGTCACCTCGCACTCATCAAGGAGAGCTTTCATTCAACACGGGAGCGCCAGGCGGGTTTCCTCTGTGGCCGCGTCTCCCCCCTAGACCTGGTTTCTGAAACATCTTTCTCAAAGGCCAAGTTTTTCTCTCCTTCCAGCAGGGGCTCTGCTCACCCAGATCAGCCGGTTTGAACAAAATTGAGAAAGCCCTTGGCTCTCAGGGGAAGGTACACTTCCCTTCTGACCTCCGCCAGTAACCGGCACTGGCACCAGCACTGCCGCCTTACGCCGTCGCGGATGATGGCAGTGGGGGGCTGTTCCCCATTACTAGCCGCCTCTTGACCCCAGTTTCAGGCTGAGGCTTGGGGGGTGGGTGCAATATAGCCTGGATCAGCGGTCTCTCCTAAAGGAGGTCCACCTGTGACTGCAGGGCATTCCAGGCGAAGAAGGAGCAGGATGGAGAAAGCTCGTTCCCTCCTCACTCTGGCTCTCTCCCTTCCTCTCTGCTTCCTGACACACATCCAGTTGCTGCCCTCCTCTAGTTGGCACCTCCCCAAAGCAGTTGAACTTGCTCCGTGCTCCGACACTTGCTCTGTGACCCACACTGTGCCAGCTTCTGCTTCTCAGATGAAGGAAGGTCCCTGCCCCCTTCCCCTCTCTCCTCACCAGCAGCCTCCAGGCTCACTCTGTGCACGGCCTCCACCCACTCACCCATCCCTCTCCTTTCCTTTGCTGGACACACCTTCCCACCCCAGGCTCGGGAGCTCCCTGAATGAGAAGGAAAGCAGAGACTCCCTTTAGGAGCTCCAGGGCCATGGTCAGAAACAAGAACCAAATGGGGCGGGCGGGGGGGGGGCATCGGAAGGGGGAGGGGAGTGCAGGGCAGAGCTGGGATTCCAACAAGCTTATTAACCTTTCCAAGAGCTTGTGATTCAAGCTTGCGGAGCTTAACATTTTTTTTCTCCCCCAATTATTTTAATGATGTTGCAATAAGTCTTAACTTCAGTGCTGAGCCTGCGTTGCCGACAAGGCCTGGTTGATCACATGGGAACATTCCGGCACAGCCTGGGTCACCCCGTAAGAAAAATCAGCTTGGGAAAACCACTCCTCCTGCTGCGTGTGTCTCTCTCCCTCTCTTAAGAAAAAAAAAGCCTCCTTTTAAAGAGCTTTGAAGCTTAAGTCTCAGATGTGAGCTTTGCTTCAGAGTTTATTGGTTATTTTTTTTATCCCCATTCACCACCACCCCCCTCAAAAAAGTTTATGTTCACTCAGAATGGCAATTATTTGACTCTAATTCAAACCATTTTTGTGTCATTTAGGTCCAGGCACATTGCTTGATCTCAATAATAAGGGAATGGACCAAATATTTTTGTTGCTAAAGGAACTGTAGTCATATAAGCCAGTTCATCAATCATAGTTTTTTTTTTCCTTTCACAGGCTTAATGTATTCCTCATTTCATTTTGAGCAAGAAAATTAAGCCTATAATATAAACTTAAAAGCCAACTACTGTAGTCTGTACTTTGAACCCAAATACAAAAGCAAACATTCCCTCCTATTAGGTTTAAGATCAAGATGTATTGATTTAGGAAGTTAACTAATACTTAGCAGGAGGCTGACTGGGGGAAGAAGAGGGGAGGTAGAGGAGGAAGTGACCTTCTTCTTGTGGATGCACAGACGCGCTTTGCTGGAGGCTTTGCCGGATTACCGATAACCGGGCAGAGCCGCATCACGGGTGTGAGATTCCAGAGAGGGAGCATCTTTCCACAAGGCCTTCCGCCCTTCTCACTTAAGGAGAGCACCTAGGCACTGGTGGGGCATAGAGAGACACCCATTCTAGTCTGGATTGTCACATACATGCATATTCATTTTTTAACCTTTTGCAGACACAGAAGCTGCACATGGAGAATTGCACTTATCCTAAGTATAAAGCCTGGTGAATTTTTCACAAACTGAGCACACCTGTCAAGAAACAACATCAATAGCACTCCAGAAGCCCTCCTCACACCTCCTCCCCAAAGTTAACCAGGATCCTAAATTCTGATATCATAGATCAGGTTAATCTGTTTGTGAAATTTCCATAAATGGAACCACATGGAATGTACTCTTTGGTGTTTGGCTCCTTTCACTCAACATTGTTTTTGAGAAATCCATCTTTGTTTTTGTGTGTATTTGTAGATTGTTCATTCTCTTTGCTATTTAATATTCCATTGTGTCAATACACCAAAGATAATATAGTCACTCTCTGGTTATTAGGGTAATTTCCAGTTGGGTTATTATGAATAGTCTGTTATGAATATGAATATGTTATGAACCTATGCACACATTTCAACCGGACTTAGTAGTAGAATTGCTAAGTATAGGTTGTGCATATGATTGGCTCTCATAAAAACTGCCGAACAGTTTTCCAAGCTGTCTACAACCATCCCACTAGCAGTGTATGAGCATTCCAGGTGCTCCACATCCTTGTTTGCACTTGATATTTTCATTGTTTATTTGAGTTCTTCTGGTGGGCATGCAGTGATATTGAATTGCAATTTTAATTTGTATGTCCCATGGCCATTAGTTTTCATTTCTGTGCTTTATTTAATTTCCAATCTTCCCTTAACCTAACACAGGCCAACTTGACCATCAAGTCTTTCCTCTCTGAAGACTGTCTTTTCTGTACCAATGTACCATATCACCTCTCCACTCACTCAACATGGACTTTTTCTTTTGTTGAGCTCTTGTTGAACTTGCACATGGAGCCACCCTATTGATACTTAACCACATACTGAGTAGTTTTATGCTCTGTTTCTCCTGTGTTATCCTGTCTTTCCAACTGGAGGGGGAGTTCCTTGAAGACAGAGTAGCTCCGTGGGCCCTATGTGACCACACAAAATCCATGGGCTGATTTCAGAAGGATATGGGCTATGGCCTGGTAGGACTGAGCTTTGCATCTTTTCCCCAGTCATTGTGATGCCCAGTAACCTTAGTCTAGATGCCTGATATTGGCTGAAACCACTCAAGAAGTTAAATAGGGTGGGAAATCAAGTGCATGGTGAAAAAGGTATGGATGGAGATGGATTTGAATTTCAGACTTACCATTTTTGTTCTTTGTAATCTTAAGAAGTTACTTTATAATTCTTAACCTCAATTTCCACATTTACAGAAAGAGGAGAAGAGAGTTGTAGCCATGATTCAGCAACATAACATAGCAGAGTGTCTCAAACTTAGCAGGTGCTGAAAAAGTCAAATCTTTTCTCTATGCTCTTCCTCCTTGGAGAGGTCTGTCTGTCTCTCAGCCTTATAAGAGGGTAAAGCTCAGACAGCTTAATGGACCTTTACTTTGGTCTGGGAGTGGCCAATCCTTTCTGGTCAGCCTCTCTGAAATGAGGCAGTATCCTACATTAGGTGGTGATTTTTAGCTTTTGAAATAAAATTAAAGAGAATTTCTCTTTTGAAGTCTAATTAGGTGCCTTGATGGCAAAACCTTTGAGGCAAGGCTAGTCAACTGCTCTCCCTGTATCCTCCATCTTCCCATCTGCTCAGCCTTCTACAGTTAGAGGAGATACCTCAAGCACAATTGATGCCAGTGATACCATTTATACTATTAAGTATGTGACTGTAATTCAGGCAAATCTGCTTCCAGAAGGGTCTTGGAAAAGTGAACAGGGGAGTGGATTTGCTTTCAGGCTTCCTTGCTCTTCTCTGGAAGTTTTTTTGCAGCCTTTTCCAATGGGCAGGCAAACTCAGGAACCATGTACTGACTTTGCCCCTTGGAGTGACTCAGGGCTTGGAATGGTGGCTTCTATTTTTCTTCTTCTTGAACATTGTGGTTCTGTGCCAGTGTCGGTTGTTGTGTCCAAAACCAATTTGGCAGGTCATTCCTTTGTTTCCTCTGATAGTGCTACACTGAAGGCAGGATTACAAAACACATTCCAGCTGGCTGGACTTCTGATATGAGTATCTCAAAATGGCTCCACAGCCTTTAGTTAGATTAGTGGTCAATGTTCCGGTAGACTTTCCTTTCTCTTTTCTTCTTCATTTCCAGCCAATTTAAGTAGAATTACATTATAATACAGCTCCACGTATTACATAAATTTTAATACTCGGGTCAAACATGAACCAGAAATCTTGGAAGTTAATCCTATAGCCGGATATGCTTATCAAATGATTCCTGTATAGATGTTTACTCTATTCCCCCCTCCTCCAATGGGAGAGGAAGGAATGGAAATGTTAGTGGGAGAGACATAGAAAATATATTTGATGACTGAATTTTCCAAGGCTGTGTCATTGAATCCTGCACCAAGAAGGAGAGAGAGTATTTTCTCCATTTTAAAGTCATGAGAAAGCAAAGGTTCAGAGAGGTTCAAGAATATTACTATCTTGTTCAAGGTCACACAGCTCGATGACGTTGGAATCAGAATCTTGGGTTTGTCTAGCTCCCAACACGAACTCTTTCTTCTCTTCCCTCCTACTCTGAATACATTTGAACTTGACATGAATCATTCAATATTGGATGTAGACATGACCTGTCACGGGCAGCAATTCTGTATATGAGGTCCGCGGCAGCTCACTGAGCTTCTGGTTACTGTGATAATGATGAGCTCATGCTTTCACATGCAGCTGACAGGCATTGGGGACAGCTTTGCCTTTTATCTAGGCAAAACCCACTTCCTTGGGGCCTCCAGCCAGCAGTGGGCTGGAGACGGGCCCGCAGTTCTCTTCTCAGCTCCATGTTCCTGATACCCAGTGGGTGGCTTGAAAGCAGCCGCAATAGGTACATTTACACCATAGAAATCAGCAAAACCTATAAACCACAGCTTCTTCCCTACCCCATCCTACCACTGAGATGCATTCAAATGGTTAGACATTTATGAGCACATCAGTTACTTCCACTCTTTGGAGGTCATCCTGCCCTTTGGACATTGAAAAAACCCAAATCCTCTTCCACAACAGTCCGAAATCTCTGAGGCTCTCTGGTCCTCTCTGTCTTGCTATGATAGCTTTAGACAGACCTGTGTTTGCATCTCAAGTTCCAGTGCTGTGGCACCACGAGCTTATCACTTAATCTCTCTAAACACTGATTTCCCTATATTCAAAATAAGGAGGATAGAAACAATGCCTTACCTCTAAGATTGACGTGAGGCTTAAGTGAGACAATGGATGTAAAATATGCTGCCCAGGGTACAGAAAGCTTGCAACTAACTTTATGATAAGAATAACCCCTGGACTTCTGGCAAGTGAAGCTTCTCCTGTATGGTCTCAGCGAAGGGTTTGATCATAGAGAGTTTAATGCCCAGACCATGTGCCGAAAACGCACAGGTAAGAGACCCAATAAGGGATATTGAGGCACCCAGAGTCTCCCGAGAGCAAGGTGCAAGGGGAGGGAGCAGCCCCCCAGGGTGGGAACGGGTGCACAGCCACTCTCCAACAGGAGGTCTGGCAGGAGGCGGGGGGAAGTCCACACTGTGACCTTTCTCCCCTCTCTCCTCCTGCCCTCCAGCCTCCTGCCAGTGCTCTCCAGAAGCCAGAAGCCTGAGCACACAAGGACCTGGATGATCCCATCCCAGGAGGTCAGCTCACAACACAAACCAGGGCGGAACAAAGAGGAGAGCAGGTCTGGGCAGAGCTGTGGACAGACAGATGACAACCAGCATCTGGATAGTGATTCTTGTGTTCAGTCTATTGAGTCCATCTCTGACCTCCCTGTCCTGTAGAAGATCCAGGCTAAGAAAGCATGAACAAAAATTTAATTTTCAAGAAAGTGGAAAGTGTCCAACAACAGATAATGGAAAAACAAAATGTGGTGTATACACACCATGGAATAGTATTCAGCCATAAAAAAGAATGAAGTTCTGACATCTGCTGCAATGTGGATGAAACTTGAAGAGGTCAAGTTGAGGGAAATGAGTCAGATGCAAAAGGACAGATATTGTAGGATCTTACTTATATGAAATATCTAGAAGAAGCAAATTTCATAGATGTAGGTAGTGGGTTATAGGTACCAGGGACTGAGGTGGGGGTGGATGTATGTGTGGAAGAGGTAGTTATTGCCTAACGGGTACAGAGTTTCTGTTTGAGGTGATGAAAAAGTTGGAGTAATGGATATTGATGATGGTAGCACAATATTGTGAACACAATTAATACTACTGAATTGTACATTCAAGCACGGTTAAAATGGGAATTTTGAGTTGTACGTATGGTATTACAATAAAAAGTTTAAACAATCAAAATAAATTTAAGATTTTTCTTTTTTTAAGAGTGAGGGAATGATCTTAGTGCAAGGAAGTGAATTTGATTCTTGGGGTTAATCCTGTTTTAGATTTTTTAAAAACCTTGACCTGCGATCAGAAGAGTGCCTATTATCCATGATTTTAGACTCCCTTGGAGACTCCAGGGAGAAGGTCCCAGGTTAGCTGATTGATCGATGATCATTGCCTTTACCCAGCACTTGGCTTAACTTTGTTCTCTTCCTCTTGGCATCGCCAGACACCCAGACCTTCCAGACTTCCCGTGGTTGCTGTGAGCCGTGCCTGGGCTTTTAACTGTTCCTGTCTAGAACATTCCCTCCCTTTTCAACAGCCCTGTGCTCTACTGAGCAACAGCGACAGGACCTGAGACACATTAAAGCCCTCAGAGCTCCTGGGGACAATGTTTAAAAAGAGGGAGAGAAAAAGGTTATGGCTCAGGGGAGCGTCTTAAAAAGCTCCTTCTCCTGAGGCAGCTCCCGCCTGCCTGCCCAGAAGCCCTGATTGATGGGGATGCCCATCTCTAAGCGGGGTCTCGCTAAACCCATCAGCGCCTAAGAGGTTCCTGCCTCTTTCTTCACAGAAGTTCTGTGGTCACACACAGTTAGAGGCAGCCTCGTTTAGCCTTGTAAAAGCTATTTCTAGGAACCATTTCTTTCAAAAACGAAAGGGGAGAACTGATGGGTCAAAGAAGTCCTAATGGTCTGAGCAAAGGGATCCTGAAGTCGGATCATCTCATCCCATGTTAGATGTCCACTCGACGTGGCTGTATACAGAGTGAGGGTACAGGTAGACGACACGCCCTGTAAGTGGTCATGTCTACACCACAAAACCGTCCCCTGCACCCTTCTGATACAGGTGAGCCTGACTCAGGACGATCAAACTCAAATGCCAGGCAGGTAATGCAAATGAGAGAAGTCAAACATGGTAACATGCATAGGTACTTTAGGTTTATCTTTGTTTCCCACATTTGATGAGGATGTTGACATAAGACATATTTTATTTTATTCTGTTCCATATTAGGAAAAACAGTGTTGTGAATGTGACAATACATGGCAGCAGAGGCCAGGTTGGTAATAGGGAGTGGTGGGGGCTGTGAAAAACTGGGAACCCATATCCCATCTAACGGGATATCCCATTGCTTTGGTCCCACAGATTGATGCTGTGTGGGAATGGAGACCTGATGTTGTCAAATCCTGTCTCTTTTTCAAAGAAGCAAGGATTCTGTTGTTTTTTTATATATTTTTATTTTGGTAAGGACATATACAACACAGAAATTCTCATTTTACCCACTTTCATGTGTATGATTCAGTGGTATTAATTTCATTCACAGTGTTGTGTTAAAATCACCACCATCTAGTACCAAAACATGTTCATCACTTCAAACAGAAACTCTGTACCCAGTTAAGGGCAACCTCCCCATTTTCTGCCCCTGCTCCAGCCCCTGGTAACCTGAATCTGCTTTCTGTCTATGAATTTGCATAGGCTAGGCATCTCATATAAATGGACTCATGCAATATTTGTCTGTTGGGTCTGGATTATTTCACTCAACAAGATGTCTTCAAGGTGCATCTGTGTTGTAGCATGTACCAGAATTTCATTTCTTTTTGTGATTGAATGTATTCCACTGAATGCATATACCACATTTTGTTTATCCGTTCAACTGTTGATGGACACTTGGTTGCTTCACCTTTTGGCTGTTGTTAATAATGAGAAATTTTGGGGTCTTGTGGGAAATTTTCCAATTTTTAGATATTGGCAACAAATTCAAAAAAGTGCTTTTTGGGCTGCATCTAACACTTTTTAATTAGATATCCATTCCTAGCCACCAGTTAGTAGTTAGCAGTTGGTCTTAGTGAATCCCAGAATGCAAGGCCACTGGGCAGAGTTTTATGGAGGAAGGGGCAGAGGGATAGCTGCTCTGGTTTCTTTCTGCAATTATCCAAGTACAGAAATTGCTGAATGTTCCAGAAGCCACCCAAGAAGGTACCCTACTGCTTCCTGGTGTTACTGCTCACTCACTCGGCTACCGCTCATCACCTCTTCCTTGTTATCCTTCTGTATGTACACACAGACACACAGCTTGGTTATCTGAAAATGCCCTTCTTTCATACCCAGTCTGTATTTGGACAACTTAGCCTCCTTCCTGTGCATTTTGCTATTACAGTGTGAAAATATCTCCATAACTACACCCCTGTTTCACTAAGTTCTCATTCATCCTTGAGTCAGTCATGTAAGTCCAGCCATCAAGAACCTCAGTTGATCTGTAAGCATTTCCCAGGTGCGTGGCTAGCAGATAATAGGGCCTGATCACTGAGTCGTGAGCACGCAACTGGATCCGGTCAAGCACAACATGATGTTTGTGAAATACTAGAGAGAGTCTCAGGATTGCATCAACCCATTCAACTGGCAAGAAGATCCATCTAGATCAGGGGTTCTTAACCAGGGGACCCCCAAGGAGTCTATGGAAAGATTTCAGGGGGTCCGTGGGCTTGAGCTGAAATTCAGAAGACGACATTCTTCTTGTGGGGACGTGTTGGTGTGAGTGTGATATGTTCATTAACTAATACACAGTAGAGTGTGGACTTACTTAGTAAGGGGTCTGTGGTTTTCACCTGACTGGCAAAGGGGTCCATGGAACAAAGAAGGGTAAGAACCCCTGACCTAGATTACTTTCATCATTGTGTGCATAAAGGATCCTCTGAGACCTGGGAATGCCAGAAAACGTCCTTCTTTCCTTTAAGGCATTTCAGAGCAGCTCTGTGGCTCCTGCACCTAGGGGAACATTTTATAAGGTTTAATGGTATTCGGGTGACTTAAGGAAACCTCCTATCTCTGAAGTTAGGCCAAGGTCAAGGCAAGAAGGAGTTCCCTCCCGAGACACTTGTCCCCGAGTGAGTGCCCCTCTGGCCCAGCCTCCCTGCAGCCCATAGCCCAGTCTGCCTCTACCAGCCCCCTCCCCATCTCCACGCAGACTGCTGGGGGCCAAGTCGCTGCTGCTGGCTGGCCTTGGGGCGTCTGGCTTTCTAGAAGGCCTGGGCTTGTTTGCTGCATCTGCTTCCCTTGATTCTGATGTCAGTGTTTCCAACCAAAGTGCATTGACTTTGAACCTCTGGCTCCTGCCCGCTCCCTTGCCAAGAGGATGCAGCCCTTGACTCCGTATGGGGCCAATTTCCCGCCCCCTCCAAGAGTATCTACCTCATGGAAGGATACACAAGGTCCTTCTCCTGATAACAGCCCCTCTTTCCAGACCCTGTGCCTTGGAAACCCTGCCTTGTTTAAACCTGAACATTGCCTGTTGATGGCACTGATTTCAGCTGACCGACGACTGGTACGCAGGGCATTCCAGATCAGAGCACTGGAATTATTATTTTGCATCTTTCCCTCTAGTTTAAAAAGAAGATTAAAAAAACAAAACAAAACAAAAAAACAAAACTGGTTTCAAAATGAACAGAAAGCATGACGTTATTGACCTGAAAATAAAAAAGCAAATGCTTATTAAGGCATGTTGGCCACTATGTGTTAGAGGACAGGAATTCCTGGTGATGCAATCCGCCTCATCCAGAAACTGAGCACAGAAAACCTTTTCATAGGTGCTAAATCTGCAGTGGCAATAAAGCCTCCATGCAAACAGTCGGCTCTGGCTCTGGGTCCCAGCTTCGCTGCCGAGGTTCAGGTCCCGGGGTATGGGGCGGCATTTCCTGACAGAGCTCTTCTCCTGAATCCAGGTGCCCCACAATGATGGTGTGCAAGCAGACAGAAGATTTAGGGGGAAGGATTCCTAACGGATCTTGTGGTCCTGAGGTGGACAAAAATGTTACTTGAGAAAAAAGAGTGTTAAAGATGGTGGTGAGACTTCTGCCTAAACCTGAGCGTGAGGGAAGTTTTTTCTATTGGGTCACAATTTTAAACACATCTTCTGCTGTGCAAGTGTTTGCCATATTGCACGTTTTTTTGCGAGCAGAGAATGCACAATGAGGCGCCCATAGGAAGGAGGGCTAGAGGGGATTTGATTGCACCTGAGTAGGCGAGTCACTCTCTGGAGCAACTCAGCTCTCACGCCCGCTAAACGAGCAATGAGAGTAACTGCCATGGAGATCACACACACGGCCCGGTTAGCTCATGAGAAGAGAAAGGCCAATGCGGCTGTCATGACATCCTTCATAAGGGCAAATTGTACAGTCTGTCCACAAAATGGCACGTCAGTAAAACAGCACTACGCCTATACGTTTTCGATCAAAAACAGTTTCTTATAAACCTACTCTGGGATATCTGTGAGGGTCCAGTTGGGAAAGCTGAAATCACTCTAGGTGTTTCAAACACACATGAACTTGATTGCAGAGGTGGTGGTGGAGTAAAGAAGCCCTAAAGGGGATGGCGAGCCACCCAGAGACCAGCAATGGCCAGAAGCTGCTATCACCCCTAAGGTCCGCAAGCAAAAAGTTGTCACCAGGGCCTAGAATCCAGGGCACCCACTGGGAGCTAGAGTATGGCGAGGTCTTCCCAGCAAAAGCTGGAGCGTAGGGGAGAGAGCCACTGCCCGAGGGGGGCCCTGGAGCAGAGGGAGCGGCGGGGGCACGGAGGCACACCTCAGCTTCTCCAGCTTCCAAGACCCAGTTTTCCATCAGAGCTTCCCTTTGGCTCAGTAGACCAGGGCGCCAGGGAACAAGGGAAACTGGGAAGTGCAGTTTTAAGAGCCAAACGTGGGAAGTCTTCCAAACTGGCAGATGACCGGCACATTTGGCATCTCCGAAGTAGAGTATATTTGTGTTTTTGCCTCTGCTGATTGACCCATATACCTAACTGCACTTTGGCTAGCAAATTTTAGCTCCCCTTTTAATTTATTTTCATTTAAAAAATGTAGGAAGGAAAACCATAGACTCTTGCATATGCACAGATGATCAGGCTACAATGTGTTTGCCAATAATTTACCCTGAGCGACATCCACTTAGGTCTCTCTTTATCCACATACCTTCCCTTTTCCCTAAATGTTCTTTGCTATACTCCTCCCCCTCCCCTCTTTTTTATTTTAGCTTTGGGATTATCCAGTAAACAGAAACGATGATTTCATTCATTTTTATAACCCAATCCCTCAGAGGGTGAGGCAAGCTGGGGGGTGGGGGGAAAACATACTGGTAACTCTTTCAGACATGAAAATTTTATAAGTTCAAGTGTCTTACTCAATGCTAGGACTTGAGTAGGGAAATGCCTGTTTCTATGATGCAAACCCAGCAAACAGCAGCCTGGGAGCCAGGAAGGAAAATACAAGCAAAAGAGGTGATCCAGAAGCATCCCTGCCTTTTAGACACGAGATTTTCTTTGGTCTGAGTCGCTCAGGTTCATCAGAGCTTTAAGCAGTCCTTTCACGTGCTGCCATGGAGATCTGGTCTCTGAAAGCCAAAACGCAGTGTGATTTGCTTCCAAACTGTATTGAGTGCAATCTGCTCATGAAACTGTGAGCACCTATGAAAGGACGTGCATGCTTCATTAAAAAGCAAGCAAACAAACAAACAGAACGCATTCATGGTGCGTATTGTTTGCCAGCACTATGCTAAGCACTTAAACGTGAGCACGCGTGACCCTTTAAACAGCTGTATAAGAGGCTAAGAGGACAGGTGGCATGCACTGGACTGTTATTCTCTAGTGCACACAACTGGGCTATTGTTTCTCCCCCATTCTACAAATGACAAAACTGCGGCACAGGGATTTTAAGTAACAGCAGAGCAGGGGCGTGTCTAGCCCATCAGTCCAGTGTTTTCTGCATCATACAAGACGATGCCCTGCCGGAATCTGAACCAAGGCGCACTTGCTCTACGGTCCGTGTCCTTCACTGGTAAGGGATGCTGTCTGTCCTCCTCAACAGGGCAGTCTCAGGTGAGTCTCACTGCCCGGCATCTCAGGGCTCCAGGGAGCACGGTGGAAGCCGCCTGGCGGTTCACAGGTGCGCCTCTGCAGTCACAGAGCGGCACTTCTGCTGTCATCTCCCGGGCGAAGGAGTCACGAGCCCATCCAGATGGAGGCGTGTGGCAGGAGTGGCAGGGGATTCGCAGCCATGCTCAGAAACCATCACAGGGGGCCAAGTAGGCGCCAGCTCCGTGGCCCAGAGTGCTGGGCTGGCGGTCATCTGCTGAAATGGCCTGAGGGCTTCCTGCATTTGTCCTCATTTATCTGCAAGAGCAAACGGAAGGAAACAGTCTTTCCTTAAGGCAGTTCTTGGTTCCCCCTGGTATTCTTGTAATACCTCCCTTAGCTCCCACAGCCTCCTAAACGGCATCAGACAAGGCTGCCAGTGACACACGTTCCACTGATGTCCTTGTACCCCAATAGAAAATGTTCCCTTGACTGTATTCAAAGCACAATGCTAAGCCAATTTTCTTTAAACTCTCCTGAATTTCCTGCCCTGGGAGGATTATACAGCAGCCAAGTTTGAATCTTAAATCGTCAGACACTTTTGAATAATAAACAGTGGAGGGGAAAAAAAAAAGTATTCTGGTAGGTGATGGCATGTGTGTTGTCCTCCGAGAAAAATACGGGTTTTCTCTTTTAACTTAGCTGTAAAATGCTGCACTAATTTAGCTCAGATCTTTTGAATACAGGTTCAAATTATGGGGGTGGGAGCTATCAAAAAATTGAAGCTTAAAAATATTGGCAAAACCACTCAACTCACCGGGATTCTGTTTTTGATTAAAATCTGAGCTTGTGACTAATGTTGCTTTTTAAAATATAGCTCTGGTGAATGCCTCAATCAGAGTATTCAGTGACATTTCTTTATGATGTGTCCCGAGAGAACAATTTGATTGGTACATAGAGAAAAATTTCAAGGAGGAACATTTCCTTTTCTGCCATGGACTGAGTCGTGAGTTCCACATGTAGACAAGCAAATATTGGAGCGGCCGGCTGGCTCACCTGCAGGTCCTTCAGGACCAGGGTAAACTCTAACCGCGAGGCTGCCTGCCAGATTTGTCCTTTTCTCTCCCACCACTGCACACTATAACCTTCTCTGCTACAGCCGGAAAAAAATGTTCGAAGGGCTATCATGAAACTGTTTTTACTGATTAAGGATGGGTCATTATGAATTCAAATCATCCAGTCAATTCAGCAAAAATCTGAATAAACTCCATTATTGGGAGTATTATACATGGAGTATCTGAATGAATGGGTGGAGTTGATGGAGTTGACTTAATTGAAAAGCTCTCTCTCCTTCCCAGGACAAGCACATTTCTTTAAAGTCCGCATGTGCAATATAAAGCCTTTATGTGACATGGTCTAGAGCACAGGCAGCACCTGGTGGGGGTTAAAACCGTGACTTCTGGGGTTGAACCTTCTACCTCTTGGACCTAGGTGGCTTTGGACAAATTACGTGACCCCTCTGTGCGTTTTACACACACGCCGCACACAATGGGGATAATAAAAGTGCCTGCTTGAGAGAGCCTCCCAGTGGAAGCTGGAAAGGTCAAATGCGATTATTTATACTAAGTATTTAGAGAGGTACTTGGCAAACAGTAAGTAGGAATGTGGCTCTCATTTATTCTACTGACTGCTTCTGCTATTCGTAACAACTGAGCAACATAATTTCGCTAGCGACCCGCCCAAGGAAAGCGGGATGAATCCCACCTCCAACACACTCAGCTCGTGGCCTTGGGCAAGCCACTTATCTGTCAATGAACTTCATGGGATTATAAAGCCGTTCTTTCCTGGTGAGGTACTTTTAAACAAAGCTAGCTAAGTGCTTGGAGTAGTGCCTGGGAAATAAAGAGATGGTGTGCACAGTGTGAAGATGACAGAGTGAAATGTATCAGTAAGTTAACGAGAAAAGAATAAGAAAAGAGAGAAAGGAGTATACCTGTAGGGATGGAGGAAAGGAAAGTGTGCATCCAGAGCCAGAGAGAAATCAGAGGCTCTGGAGCCCCCTTCCCAAATGCACCCCTGGCCTCTATTCTACCTCAGACAGAGTGGCGAGAAGGTGCATGCACACCCATCTCCAGTTTGGGAAGATGGACATTTAGAGTGTGTGGAGGAAGAAAACTCCTCAAAATGACCTGGCAAACCATCCCAACAAATGGATCATAGGAGGGGCCTAGCACATATAATGCAAGAAAATGCCGCCTGAGTGAGAGCATTTGAACTAACGAGTCTATAAAACGTAACATGTTCTAGGACAAACTAATAAATAATGACCAATACTGATACAGCCCATCTCTTTACAACGTCAAGGATCAAGCAGATTTTCTTCAGGAAGACAAGTAGAAAAAGCAATTCAAGTATAAGGGGGAAAGTCAAGCTGGCCTCAGACTTCTCTACAGCAAATATCCACTGCCAGAGCAAGTAATCTGGGAAGAGGCTCAGGGGTAAGGACGTGTGTTATCTGTAAATCCAAAACCAAGCCAAGAAGACATTTACATTCAACACCAACTGTATGACGTGCGGACAATTAAGGATTATACGTTTTTATGATTAAATGATTTAAGAGTTGTAAAGCACGTAGAACAGGGCCTGGCATATAGAAAACACTGTGTAAAAGTTAATTCATTAAATAAGAATAAAATGAATATGAAATCCCTGAGGTTTTCTTGATAGAATCTGTCTTACCAGGAGAAGTCCTGGTGAGAAGACAGGCGTGTGCACTGAACCCATTTACACACAGAGCTAGAAAAAATCATTGTGGGAAACACGATTTCAGAAGGTACATATGCTGATCCTTGACAACGTGAAAATAACGGAGCAACAGAAAATCAGGAGGTAAGGAGCAGAACTGGGAAGATGTGTTAGTTTACTAATTTCCTACTTAATAGATTATGTCTAAAGTTGATGAATCAAAAAATGGAGCTTACTATTATTCATGGGTTCAACTCAGTTTTTGAGGACCTACTATGTGCCAAGCACTATTCTAAGTAGTATGGCTATAACTACAAACAATTCATGCAAGATCCTGTTCTCTCACTCCTTATATTCTAGTGGGAAGAGATTAGTCAATGCAACTCGGTAAGAAAAATCGAGTTGTAAATATTGGAAAAGAGGAAGTAATTTTATCATTACATGAATATGATTTGATCAAGAGAAATAGAACAAAGACAGCGCAAAAGAGCACAAAATACAAATGGGACATTTCATGATAAAGGTGCCATTTCAAATGAGTGAAACAGATGGATAATTCGATCAATGTGATGGAAACCAGCAAGCTAAAATAAATTCCAATTGGTCAAAGATTTAAAGATAAATAATAAATCCATTAAAATATTCTAAGAAAGCATTGGTAAATAAATAAATAATTCTGGTGTGTGAAAAGACTTTTTTTTTTTTTTTTGAAATACTTACAGATGTACAGGACTGTTACAAAAATAATGCAAACCCCACACAGAAAACTCCTCCATACCCCGACATACCCTTATGCCCCCAAAACTACCTATATTAGCATTTGCCACAATTGCTGTATCATTCTATCATCTATCTATCTATCTTTCTATCTATCTATCTATCATCTATCTGTCTGCCTACCTACCTATGATCTATCTACCCATCTATTTTCCAAACATTTGGGTGTAGGTTGTGTACATCATGATCCTTGAACACTTAATACTGCCATGTACATTTCCTAAGGACAAGGATATTTCCTTATGTAACAATCTTGAGTGCAATTATCAAGTTCAAGAAATTTAGCATTGATATAAACCTTACATTCTATATTCCATTTTTTCCATACATCCCAATAATGTCCTTTTGAGCCTTTTCTCCTCTCTTATTAGATCCTGTCCGGGATCACATATTGCATTTATGTCCCTATAGTAACTCTTGCTTTAAATTGTGGGAACACGTATACAATATAAACTTTCTCAATCTCAACCACTTCCAAGCATACCATGTAGTGGAATTAATCACATTCACAATGTTGTGTTACACTCACCAATTTCTTTTACTAAAACTTTCCCATCTCCCCAAACAGAAACCCTACACACTTTATGCATTCACTCCTCATTCTCCCTGCCCCTCACCCCTGGCAATAGGTACTCTAATTTCTGTCTCTATGAGCTTGCATATTCCCCAATATTTTCATCGTAGATTATAAGTTTTTATGATTAAATCATTTAAGAGTTGTAAAGCACTTAGAACAAGGTCTGGCATATAGAAAACACTGTTCAAACGTTAATTCATCAAAGAACAAAATGAATCGTGCTTTAATTTAACATCTTAAATCTATAACATTCCCATTTGTTTTGACACCAACTTAACTTCAACTGAATATTCAAACTATGTTTCTATATCCTTCTGCCCATCCCCCCAGTAGTTCTTGTCACAAATTGCATGTTTACACACTGAGTCCAAAACCACTGATTTAGCATGACATTCTATGCATTTCCTTAAAAAGTAAAAAGTGGAGTTACAAACCAAAAATACAGCAGTACTAGCATTTATGTTCACCCATGTCGTTACCCTTCCCAGAGATATTAGTTCATTCGCGTGGCTTCAATCTTTTGTCTTTTGTCCTTTTCTTTCAAGCTAGGAGCTTTCTTTAGCTCCTCTTGCAGGGCCAGTCTACTGGTGACGAACTTCTTCAGCTTTTGTTGACCTGGGAGTGTCTTAACCTCTCCTTCATTTTTCTCTTGCTGCTTTCAAAATCTTCTCCTTATCTCTGATATTTGTCATTTGGAATTGTAGGTATCTTGGGGTAGGTCTGTTCGTGTTTATTCTGGTTGGGGTGCATTGTCCTTCTTGGATATTGATATTCATGTCTTTCATAAGGGTAGGGAAGTTTTCAGTCATTATTTCCTCAAATATTCTTTTTGCTCCTTTTCCACTCTCTTCTCCTTCTGGGACGCTGATAATGCATATGTTTTTGTGTTTTGCATTGTTGTTGAATTCCCTGAGACCCTGTTCCATTTTTTCCATTCTCTTCTCTTTCTTTTCTCCTGTCTTTTCCAGTTCAGATGTTCTATCTTCAAAATCACTAATTCTGTCTTCAAGCATTTCAAATCTGCTCTTATGTGCCTCTAATGTATTTTTAATCTCATCCATTGTGTCTTTCATTCCCATAAGGTCAGTCAGTTTTCTTTGCAGGCTTTCAAACTGTTCAACCACTGTCTTCTTAATATCCTTTATCTCTTTAGTCATATTTTCTTTCCATTCTTTAAAATGATTTAGGAGAATTGTCTGATTATCATTGATTAATTGTCTCAAATCCTGAATCTCTGCAGGATATTTCATTTGTTCCTTTGGCTGGACCATCTCTTCCTGTTTCCTAGTATGGCTTGTAATTTTTTGCTGATGTCTAGGCATCTGATATGTTGGTGAATTTACTCTGATGGCCAATTTCTTGCTCTTGCCTATTGTTATTATTTTTTCACAGTTCTTTGATATTTGATTCAACTTACCTAAGTCTTTAAAATTGCCCAGCTTAAGTTACCAAAATTGTGCCAGGTTCTATCTATTGATATTTTCTTTGCATTCATCTGTTGTTTTCCTGATTTCCTTCAGTTGTTTGTCCATGTTTTTCTTCAGCTGTTTGAGCAAATTTAGGACAATTTTTTAAAAGTCTTTGTCTGGTATGTCCAAGTCTGGTGCTTCTTACTGATGGTTTCTAATGCTTTAATCTTCTTTTTTGCCTGGGCCAGCACTTCCTGTTTCTTTCAATGTTTTATGATCTTTTGTTGGAAACTGGAAATGTTGATATTTGTATGTGGTATTTCTGGAATTAAGACCCTGAGGTGGCAGTTTTTTAAACTTATCTCCAGCTAGTGTTAAGATAGAGCTTTCCTTGAATGCCAGGACCTAGCAAAAGGGATGGAAAAATAAACCACCTTTCCCAGTCTTTGCAGATTGACTTGTGCAAGTGCTCTCCTTCACAGCTCATCCACACAATGCTGTTAGAGAATAGCTCGAGGCCCCCTCAAAAAGGCCTCCCTGACCCTTTCTGCACATGTGCTTTGTCTTGGGCACGTACATGTGGCCCTAGGAATCTCCCTGTTTACATGGTTACAAATGCCCCCACTAGGAAATGGTTTCCTCCTCATCCTGGGCAGTGTCCTCTGTATCCTACACCCAGCAATCCCTGCCCTTGGCAGCAGCGACTTGCTCTTCCACAGTGCTCTGAAGGAGAGCTCTGTGAGCCACCTTCTACGCGCAGAGCAAGTTTAGGATGGCGAGCCTGCAACGGGCGTCCTAGTTAAGTCACTCGGGCTGCCCCCAGATAGACTGGGCTGGACAGCCATGCTCCCAGTGTGTGTACGAGGGACAGAGCAAGGACCCGCACCAGCAGCACAGGCTGGCTCTGTGCCACACGGGTGAGGGGGTGGGGGAGGGCCAGCCGGGGCACCGCAAGGTCCTACCACTTTTAAGTGACCTTTTTCTTGATTTGGCACTTGCCCCATTACTGCAGTCCTTTAACTGTTTTCCAGAGCTTTTAGAAAGATGTTTCTACCAGTTCTTGCTGGTTATTCAAAACTTCTGTGGGTAGAATGGAACCCTGAAGCTTCTCATGCTGCCTTCTTGATCGGGGAGGGCTCAAAAGGCTATCTCTTTTTAAATTAAATTAAATTTAATTTTTAAAGAAGTTTTAAATGACATAAATGATACATCAAAAATATAGGGGATTCATGGGACATTGTCATGGTGGGTGGAGATCAACACAATAACCGAAAGAATGTCAAATTCCCATTCTGGGTAGCTCTGCCTCATTCTCTAATGGGACAACAAGAACCCCCCGAATAAAGGGACAGTGACTAGTGAAGAAGGAGGGACCATTGATGGGTCTTTGATATTCATGACTCTACTTATGAACCTTTTCTTATGAAGTTGCAACTTAGTCTATTATTATATACTACCTGAGAGTTACGTCCTGAGAGCCTCCTTGCTGCACAAATGTGGACTGTCTCTAAGCTAAACTAAGCATATAAATGCATTACCTTTCCCGCTGTGTGGGATATGACTCCCAGGGATGAGCCTCCCTGGTACGGAGGGATTACTACCAAGCACCAACTAGCAATGCAACTGGAAAAAGACCTTGGCAAAAAGGGTAAAGGGTAAAGACAAGTGAGTTTATATGGCTAAGAAACTTCAAAGGGAGTCAGGATGTTAAGCCAGAGGGTACGCTTATGCACATCTCAGCAGGATCTCATTGACTGCCACAGTAAATATTGCCTCAAATAGCAGGGCTCTTGAGGGCTCTGGAGACATCCAGACACTATAGCCAGGGCCAACAGTTCATGACTTTGGTGCCCTGCCAGTGGGCCTTACTTTGGATTTTATGCTCCCCAGTGTGACAGAGTTGGCCTCAGTTGTGGTTTCCCTACACATGGCTCTTCTGCCCCTTCTATTTGAACTTATAGTTAGTACTAGAGTTAAAAGGTTTATGTCCAAGAGACTTAAATCTTTGGGCCTTCCATGTGCTGTTTGAGCCCTAAATCTCAACAGAGATGCAACACCTACTCTCCAGTTCATTGGACTCACCCAGGACAACTAACAAGGAGATGATGATGGACAACAACCATCCAAAGGTACAGAGAGAGTCTACAACTGCAAGCAAGATAGTCCCATCCATCTGCCCCATGGGATCTATGCCCCCTCTCACTTAGAGGCAGAGTGAGCATCACCATCCCAGAATCCTCAGGATTGGGGAATGAATAATGGACTAGAGTAGACTTACGGTTATTCTAGTATAGACTTATCATTATTCTAGCAATGGAAGAACTTTTATCACTGATGTGGAGGCAGTGGCCACTGGAGATTCTGAGGGGAGGGAGAGGGAAAAACAGATGTAATATGGGGGCATTTTCAGGACATTGGAATGGTCCTAAATGATGTTGCAATGACAGATTCAGGCCATTATATATCTTGTCATAACTTACAAAATTGTGCACGAAGAGAGTTTAACTATAATGTAAACTACAATCCACACTTAGTGACAATGCTCCAATATGTGTTGATCAATTGTATAACAAATGTCCTTCATTAATGAAGGATGTTTATAATGTGGGAAAGTGTGGGAGGGGTAGGGAGTGGGGCATATGGAAATCCCCTATATTTTTTATGTAACATTTACGAAATCTAAGTATCTCTAAAAAAAAAAAGAAAGAAAATATAAGGGAATTCCCATATACCCCATCCCCTCTGCTTCCCCCTCCTACCCTTTCCCCCATTAACAACAACTTTCATTAGTGTGGTACATTTATTACAGTTGGTGAACATATATTGAAGCATTGCTACTAACCATGGTCAACAGTTTACATCATAGTTTACACTTTGCACTGCACATTTTTATAGGTTTTGACAAAATGTAATGGCCTGTATCTGTCATTGCAATGTCATTCAGAACAATTCCGATGTCCCCAAAATGTCCCATGTTACACCTATTCTTCCCTCTCCCTCCCCTCAGAACCTCTGGTGGCCACTGTCTTTATATCAATGATACAAGTTCTTCCATTGCTAGAATAATCATAGGTCTACTTTAGTCCATAGTTGCATTCCCCCCTTATGTTTGTTCATTCCTTAATCTTGAGGATTTGGGGATGGCGATGCCCACTCTGTTTCTGACGGAGAGGGGGCTTAGGTCCCATGACAGATGAATGGAACTGTCTTGCTTACAACTGTAGATACTCTCTTTTTGGGGATAGGCGTTGTCCATCATCATCCTTTTGTTAGTTGTCCTGGGCGAGTCCAATGAACTGGAGAGTAGGTGTTGCAACACTGTTGAGATTCAGGGCTCAACCAGCACATGCACAGACTGAAGATTTAAGTCTCTAGGACATATATTTAACAAGTATAGTGTTAATTATAGGTTCAAATAAAAGGGGCAGAAGAGCCATGTGTGGGGAAATTATCAATAAGTCTAACTCTGATACATGGGGAACATATATTTCAAGGTAAGGCCCACTGACAGAGTGCTGAATTCCTGAGATTGCCCTGTCAAGAGTCTTTCTGAACCAAGACATAAAGCACAGAAGTCACAGAAGTTAAAGGCTAATAAATTTAATTGCATAAACATTTAAAATTTCTGTCCAGAAAAAAATACAGCAAAAAGTCCTAAGCCAGTCAACAGATGGGAAATATATTTATAATACATTTCTGACAAAGAAATAATTTAATATATAATGAGCCTGTGAAAATTAATAAGAGAAAACTTAGGTGCTGTAATACTATTGTGTGTTTTTGTTTGCTTGCTTTTTAAGTTGGTAAGAAAATGGCAGAACTCCCAGAAAAGCAGGCAAAGAAATGTCACCAAAAAATGAAATATAATCATTAACCATATGTAAGATTTTTCAACTTCTTTCATACTAAAAAGGAATGCAAATTAAAATAAGAGAGCATTTTTATGTTACCATTTTTCCAAAGTTTGATGATCCATAAAGCTGATAAGGATTCTGCTGATGAAAGAGTAAATCAGTACATACTTTTTTAAAGGGTAATTTAACTACAATCTTTCAAAAATTAAAAAAAAGCAAACACATACTCTGACACAGCAAGTCTATTGTTAAAAAAAGTCTGGACACACTTGCAAAATTATATATAAACTTACTAACTAAATTTATTAACTCTAACATTCTTATACTAGCAAAAAAACAAAACAAAACAAAAAAAGCCCCAAAATATCTAACTATCTTTCAGTAAGGGCAGTATAAACAAACTATGGTATAGAGATAAAATAATATTGTACTTAAAACAATGAGGCAGATCTATATGGAACAACTCCAAGATATATTTATTAATTTTTTTTAAAAAAAACTAGGAAGATGCAGGATATCGGAGTGTATGATGATATCAATCCTTTTGTGCGAAACACGCACAAATATATACGTATATGCCATGTGCACGGATTAGCTTACTTGGAATGTCTTGATTTCCTAAGTTTACATAGACATCTCTTAACCCTAATTACATTTAGAAAAAGTCAATCAGGGTGGACAAGAAAATCAGAGACCTTTATTTTTCATTTCACATATTTTGGTACTGTTTACAATTTTTAACATATGTGTGTATTTTTTTTTAGGTTAACAGAGTTTATCTGGGTAGCAGAATCATGAGCCATTATAATTTTCTTTCTTTTACTATTCTCAATTAAAATACTTTAAAATACTATTTAAAAAAAAGATGTGATGTCATTATTCAACTTCAAATAATTTATAAACTTCTCTTATGTTAAAGTGAAAGAGAATTCCCTAAAATATTCAGATATTTTGTAAATCGGGAGCAAAGCTCTTGGTTACAAAGCAAGCAGTGTTCTTGGGGATGAGCAGGACTAGCGTCTGCCAATTATTTGGGGGCTAGGGGCCCAGTTGCTCTCTTTCTGCCCCCGCGGCAGACTGGTCCCTAAGGTAAGACAAGAACCTGTTTCCCTTAGCTCTCCTTCCGCAGAGACTCTTAGCGTCACATTGGGAGAGACCACGGTGCTCAGGAAGGAGTGCGAGGCAGGAGGGGAAAGTAACCTAGAATGCAGCCCTGCCTGGTGCTAATTAAATCAAGATTTGATGGCAGAAGTATTAAGTCATTCATTTTTATGGTTGACCCGTATAACTCGAGTTATTTCAAAAGAGGTAAAGGGGAGTCACGTGGGAAGCCAAAACAACTGAAAGGGGGAATTATGAACTTTGAATTTTTTAATTACTGATGCAGGACATGAAACAAGAGTCTACTTATCTGAAAGTTACTTCCTACCTGAAAATGCTCCATTTGCTTATTGCTGAAAATGAAGGAGAACATGTGGAAATGTAATTCAGACACCTCTAAGCAGCTCCATAATGAAAATCACTTAAAATATATAAGCGAGGTAAATTATAGCAAAAGTGCTTATACCAAAAATAGCCAAATAGTTCTGGTTCTGTCTGATTCTATGCTTGACATATTGGGACACTGTTAACTCTCTAGCTGAAGTGCAGCAAGCTCGAACGTACCTCAAATTCAAAGAACAAGAACACTCAAATGACCAGAGAGCTTTTCTCTTTACACAATTTTTAAATGAAGAAATTAACAAACAAGTAAAACTAATGAGGATACTTTTTCCTCCCTCCCTCCCTCCTTCCTTCCTCTCTTCCTTCCTTCCCACCCTTTCTCACCCCACCCCTCCTTTATTCAACAAGTCTGTATTATCTTAAATTGTCAGGGAAGATATGATACAATTTGTATATTTCCAGAATAACAACTTATATAAGCATAAAATTGGCCCTGGGGTTTTCATTTTAGGAACCTAACCAAAGTTAAAATATTCAAAAATAGATTAAACTGTGTTCAGTGACATTTTTTATAAGTGTGACATCTAAATAAGTAAAATATAAAACTGTATTTTTATTTCACCTTAAAGATAGTTCCATTTATCAGCATATTAAAATAACAAACTCCACTAGATGCCCATTTTTTCTGTATATATAATAATTTACTTTCTGATAAGTACACTGAAACAGTAACTTGATGAATCAATATCAAGTTAGCAAAAACTAAGTATTAGAAATGTGGTAGGTCTATGGCAAACATTAATTTTGAAGGCATACAATACTTAATAGCTGTTCTCCTTAATGGCTTTGTAATTTTTTTTTCTGCTGTGGATTAGAACAAATGCTGCCTATTTGCATGCAAATATGTCTTTCATTAATTAATAAAACACAATTAATTAAGAATAAACACAAAACGGAACCTTAATAGTCTGAAATGATTAATTTCCTCTTGTAAGTGGACTTAGCTTACTTCTTTGATATAAACTTATTGACGCGAATGATTTTAAGGGAATAATCTGGGGGCATAATCATTGACAATTGTAAGAATTGAAATTTGGACACTGGAACCAAAACAAGTAACTCTCTCAGTCTCTACGTACGTATAAATACTGTGTGTTTCTCCTGCATTTTCCACACTGGTTAATCTCATTCCAGTTCCTTCTTGTTCCTCTCCCACGGCTTTTAAATCCCATCAGAACCTTACCTCTTCAATCTCCTAGTCTTCTTCACCCCATGCTTTTGCTGAGTTCAAGGTCTTTCTACCTCTTGCCAAAATAATTCCAACAGCCTTTTAATTTGTCCTTCTGCCTCCAGCCTGGCTCTAATCCAAACCATCATGCCCACGTCTACCAAAGAGATTTTTCTCAAAAGCAAAGCAGATCCTATGGGGGAAGTCCAAATTCCTCTGCCTAGCAAACGCTGGCACCCCTCTCTCGCCTTCCTCCCAGGCACGCTAAGTTGCCTGCCATGTGCTCAATGCACGGTGATGTTTCAAGCTTTTCCGACTTTCTCCCTGCGGTTCCTGCTGCCTGGTCTTCCCATCCCCCTTGTCTACCTGCCCAACACCTGCTCACTTTTCATGATCCAATTCAATGGCCATGTTCCCCTGGGAAAGCTTTTCTGACCTCCAGGTGAAAGTGGTCACCCCATTCTTAGTTCAACTCTCAAACCTTGCATAAACGTCTATTTGATCAACTCGTGTAAATTGCCACATTGTTCCTTGGAGCCCCAGAAAAACTGCTGGGAACAGCAAATGGTCATTGAATGAATAAGTGAATGAAACGCAGGACATAAATCTCCAAAGCTGACTGTTTTAGTTCGTGCTGGGCAAAACACAGATTCTATTTGAGGCACTTTAGCTGGGCACTCTCTCAGGTCAGTAGACACCTCCTGGAGCTGGTCCTAACACAAGGATCTGAATACAGGTAGCTACCTAGGAGGGGAAGGAAACCCAATTATGACTGTGGGGAAGTGTGAGGGAAGGGCGCATCCTCGTCACTTTCCACCGTGGACCACTGGACCTTTGGGAGTCAGGGAGGGCAGAGTTCCCTCCCCAGACAAGTGAGAGAGATGGACATTGACGCAGCGAGCTCCGTCAGCCGTTGGTTGAAGGTGGCTCCTGGGAGGTGGTCTCCTGGCACACCTGGCCAGGAGCTCATGACCGGGAAGCCCTTAGGTGGCAACCAGGTGTGCCTTGGGCTGCCGGGATGTGGTGGCGTGCTGGCCTGTTGGCCACATCCAGCCTTCGTGCCATTGGGTGGCCATTTAGGGTAAACATGGCAGGTGGAAACAGGATGTTTCTCAAAACCCCTCAGGTCATGTATACTTGTATTGTTTTCCTCATATTGTTTGCTCAGCAAGCAGGTTCTAATTAATAAACTAGGCGGGAAGCAGAACATTTTTTTTCCTATTAAGACAATTTCTGAGCTATGCTTCAGGTGAGAATACCCATTAAGACCCTGTTCAATCTGAGTGGCTTTATCGTGATTCTAACACTTTCTGCCTTTGCAGAACGCTCTTACTGCCAGGAGGAGAAGACTTTGCAGGTGGGCTCAGGAGGCCCTAAGGGGCCCAGGCCTGGAAGTTCAGAGGCTGCAACAGGGCGCGGTTTGCAGGCTTCACATGGTCCCACACACTGGGAGAGCAGCAGAAACATGCACGTAGAGTTTTAGCTGGATAAAGAACCCTTAGGGATTAATCGGAGTTTCCCCAGATGCTATTCTCCTGGGAGACGTCTTCTTGTAGAGAATAAGTGACCACACAAATTCTCTACAGACCCTTCCTAGGTTTCGAAAGGCCTGCAGATGACTCCAGCTACGTCACAGACTCTCCGATCGCTCCTGCCCTTGCTTTCTTTCCTCACTTGCAACGCCTCCTGTACTCCCGAATTCATTGCTTATTTACTGCAAGTAAATGTCAACTTGGGGAAACCCTTACGAAGAAAGAACAATCACAAGAGTTGTGCCAGTAACCAACTTTTCATTTGTAAACGGGTTATTTTCCCATTATATCATTAGGCATTTAGGAATCTTGCACTTCAGATCTTTTTAAGGACTTGAGGAATGTAATCGACAATTACCATTCACTGGAAAAAAATTTTTAGGAGGTACTGGGGATTGAACATGTGAAACAGGTGCTCAGCCACTGAGCTGCACCCACTCCCCTATTCACTGGAATTTAACTGACCTCAAGAAGCTTCCCATTGGGGAAGGGACCAAACTACTTTACATGTACTTAGTACCCTGACAACTCCTTTGTTTCTCAAATGTTTATGAAAATGAAAAAGCTGGCGCATCGTCTCATTTATTAAACTTATCAAGGCTTTGAAAGGCACTTTAATGCATACAAAGACATTTCAAGAAAATTACAAATATTTGGGGAGGGGGGAGGCTAGAGAACACTACAAGGTATCCTAGAAATAGGACCAAATGAAGTGGAGCCGACAATGGAAGGGACGGGATTTGTGGGAAGGGGATGAGCTGGACTTGGCACCCAGCAGCGAAAGCTTTGTTAGGCGGGTGAGCACAGGCCCCCTTCGCCTGGGACAGCCACTGTTTAAGTCTTTTGCATTAATATCTTCCCATTTTCACTCTCAGTCATGTCCTGGGTTGGATGATAAATTATTGCGTCTCCCTATTCACAAAGCATAATTAAAAGAAACAGTGGCATCTGGACTGTCGTGGAAAATGGAGGTGGTTCTGAGAGCAATAAAAGACACGAGCTGATGGCACGTGGAGGAGAAGGAAAGAGCCCCTTTTCTGCTGGACACAGGTTCCACTCGGGGACGCAGGTGAGATAAAGGCAGCTGCTTGCAGCTGGGCTGCATGGGGGAGTTTCCTGGGTATCGGGCTCGGACTGAAACAAGATCTTAGCTCCCTAAACTTTCAAGTCGCCAGAAATGCACGTGCCCATTCACCTTGTTTTCCATTAGCTGTCAGTTCAGAGTCCCTGGCCACATATAACACTTGGTGTCCTGGATCAGTGGAGAAAGAGAGATTCCAAAAATTCCCATCTCCTTAAAAAATCTTTGTCTTCACTCATGCAGCTTCCCAGGGCTCAGTTTTCGCTCCAGTCCTGTTTCAGGTTCTGGGCTGAAAGCTGCAGACTTTCTCACAGACCACCGTCAAGATGTGTGACAAAGACGAAGGGATATTTGCAAATGTAATTAAGGTCTCTAATAAACCGAATCCAAGTTAATAAAAGGGGGGGGGGATTATCCCTGGTGGGCCTGGTCTAATCAGGTGAGCCCTTCAAAAGAGGGTGTAGTAGTCAGAGATGTTCTCCTGCTGGCCTTGATGAAAGAGGCCACTGCTAGCTGATTCTCCAGCACCCACCTGAGCTTGGAAGGGGACACTGAGCTTGCAGCCCCAGCCAGAACCTCGATTGCTCCCTGTGGGACCCTGAGCAGAGGACCCAGGTAAGCTGTGCCAGACTCCTGGCCCTCAGAAGTGTGTGCTAACACACGCGCTGTTTTAGCTGCTAAGTTTGCAATACTTTGCTGTGCGGCAATAGGCACCTAATACACTTCCAGTCGAATTAGGCCGATCGGGATAGCAACAGGAGTTGAGAGGTTAGGAGAAAAGAAGAGTCCAGGTATTTACTCTCCCTGCTGGCTCTCTATAAGGGGGCCCTGCTCCTGCCCCATGGAACTCTCCTCCACCCACCGCTTTCTCAGGGTTCTAGGAGGCGTCCTGGTTTGGCTTCCCAGTGCAGGGACAGGGTATAGCGCTGTCCCTTGTCATTGTCCACACCTTTTGCAAAATCTCTTTATTAAACACTCTCCAGCGCCTCTTTGGAATGTGCCCTCACTTTTCTGCCGGCACCCTGCCTGAGAGTAGACTAGCCTTCTAGCCTTGCCTTCCCCTATCCAGATCCACTTCCCAACCTCACCTACCTCCTTGAGCTCTGCAAAGCGACGCCCTACATTTTCCCACCCTGGAAGACCCTTAGCATGGAGGGGAGAGAAACCAAAACAAAAGCAAGGGCCCTAGAATAGACGACTGGCCCTGCCATGCGCTAGCTGTACGGGTTCGGGAAAATGGCTTGACTTTTCTAAGCGTCTGTAAAATAGGGGTAACGACACCCACCCACGGAGCCAGGATCTTGTGAGGATTGGTTGGAGGAATAAATGGAAAGCAGCTGGTAAAAGTCTTGAAACTGCAGTCACTCAGGATATCGGTGGCAATCGTGCTGCTGCTACTGGTGATGTTAATCCAACGGAAATTCTGCTCACCTGAAATGCACCCCTCAGATGCCCTCCGCGCTAGGAATTCATTGAGTCCACATTTGAGAAGTGAGATTGCTTTCCATTAAAACTGCAGTACTTGTTTATTACTTCTCTGAAGCTCTTATCTCATATGCCTTAGATTTATTATCTGCGAACGTGTGTCATAGCTTCCACTGAATTCTAAGTACATTGTGTGCAAAGATTATGTATCTTTGTCTTTCCTGGGACCTAAGTGGCATAGTGCCACTGGCACATGCTCAATAAATATTTGTAGAATGGACATGCAAAGAGAAATACCATGGTTG
>JAQZBX010001900.1:0-77152 GCA_029593785.1 Cabassous unicinctus | reverse complement strand
GTGGCAAGGCCCCAGGATGTGTATATCCATTGCGGGTGATTTCCCTATTCTTAATTTGGACTTTCACTGTTCCAGTTTTGTTCTCACTGTTGAATTGCTATACTTCAACAGTCCTCAGAATGTGTGCATGTGTGTAACTGCAAGAAGCTAAGGTCTCTGTCTCCAGAAGCAGACTGGGTTAAAGAGCAATTACATCACTTTCATGAGTGACCCTCAGGAAGTTATCTAGGTTTCATTGTATCATCTCTTTAATGGAAGCCAAATTAGCTCTCATTTCACAAGTTCATTTTTATGAATACATTTGATAAGTTAATGCTTGGATAATAATGCTTATTTTCACTATTATTGATATTGTCTTGGATGGAAACATAACCTTAATTAATGAGAACAATGTAAAATGGATCCTTAATTGGAGCATTTTTTTCTTCATGTGGATTGTTTTTTTCTTTCATTCTCACATCATGTTCATTGTATATCATGTCCATTATAATGTTTTTTCATCTCTGTCTAACATTCCACTGACAAAAGCATCAATGGATAAAAATATAGACTTTGGAGACTTGAGGGAAGATAGCAGATTAGAAAGACATAAGACACTCCCCTTTCCCAGTAAAATAGCTAGAGGACAGGCAGAAACAGCCTGGAAAAATGTTCTAGGGTTTAGAACACCAGTGGATGGCTGGACCCTGCTGAGAAGAGTGATGGGCAAAGGAAAAGAATCTTGATGGCAAAACTGTCAGTTAAACCTGCAGCTGCAGCTACCAGTGCCCTCCCTCACCTTAGAAACAACTTCAAATTATTGGGTCTCAGTTGAGTGGCTACAGACAAAGGGGGCCACAGGGATCTACCTCCCCATGAAATGAGATAGAGAGGGATGCACTCTAATGCTGACTCAGCTTCTGAACCCCAAATTTAGTCTGCTGTGTCCCACGAGCCCATCCAGGCTGTGGGGGTCACACCATTCTTTGCATTGGGAGATGGAGTGGGACTAAAGAGATCCAACCCTCTCAATCACCCTCCCTATTGACTGGGACTGGTTGTTGTGGATGCAGAGAGGAGTGGAATTATTTCCTAAGTGGGAAAAGAGAGGAGGCTGCCTGCAAAGGTTTGAGAACATCTTCTGAGAAAGTGTGAAGTATGGGGCTCTTAGCCTCCAGGCAGGATCCTCTATCACATTGATACAGTCTGTGTGGCAGAGAACACACTCCAACCAGGCTTTGAACTGAGAGAGCTGCTGAAGAGTGCCATTTACTGGCTCACCAAGGAAGTTCATGTGAGGAAATTAAAAGCAAATAAGAAGTTTTTTCTGGCCTTTACAGCTTTCTTCCCCAAGGCCCTTGGAAGAGGGACTGCAACATATTACTGGTTCCAGGGCCTATATTTCAAGAACAGGGCCAATCCTAAAGAACCAGAATCTATTGAACCAAGAACAAAAGAAAAGCAGTAATACACAGCCTCCTGCCACTAAAACCTTATGAAAGAGAGAGAAATTGAGCATCAGAGCAAACTCACCATCATAATCAGATGCCTAGGCATCCAAAAAAAGTACAAGCCATGGCAAGAAAATGTAAGGAATGGCTCAAGCAAAGGAATATATCAAAGCCCCAGATGAGACACAGAATTTGAGACCACTAATCAATGGGATTCATACAAATTTCCAAAATCAAATTAATGAGTTGAAAGACAGCATGGCTAAAGTGATAAAGAACATCAGGAAGACACTGAGGAAGCACAAAGAAGAATTTGAAAACCAAAAAAGTAAAACAACAGAGCTCATGAGAATGAAAGACATGGGAGTGAATGGATCCCACAGCCAGCACTCAGCCTTGCTGTGTGTGTCATTCCATGTTATGAAATAACCCTTCTTATAATTCTTACACATCTGAGTTTCTTTTACTTTTGAGACATCAACCCATGACTTTTACAGTAATTATTTCACATATACTTAATAACCCAGGAATTAGAACCTAGAATATTCCCTATTGTGTAGATGGGGAGACTGAGGAGGCACTGAGAGGTAAAATGACAAGAACAGGATCACAAAACTGACAAGAAGTAGTAGCCAGTTTTGAATCTAGCTCTGTCTCTTCAGGCCAGGAACTCTGTCTCTAACCAGAACTTTTCAAGTAGCTGTGGGGAGGGATACATTGGTGAAACCTTGTCCAATTTACAGGATTACATGTTTGAGGAAGATGAGGAATCAGCAGTCCTGAGGGGCCTTCATTGAGGTCTTTTCCACTGAAGGTTGTCAAGTAAGTGTGGTGAGTTCATTTCCTTGGAGGAGAACTCACTGCATTGGAGGTAAAGCAGAATAGAACTTGGAGCTCTGGTAACCAGGCACCAAGATTCTACAGAGAGATACCTACCCAGCTCACTTAGACAGAAATGCTTGACAGGGCAAGAATTCTCCTGCTGCATTCCTAGACCCAGAAGTACTGGCCTCAGGAATACTGGAAATAAAACTTTTTTCATTGATGTGGTTTTATTAGATGTTTGTTCAGTCCTCAACAATGAAGCCACTGGTCATTAGCCAGGATGTTCCCAAAGGTAACGTAGAATGGACTAGCATCATCCAATTCAGGTTGTGCCACCACTTTCACCTTACCCGGACAGCCCCAAATCCCCCCTTCTTTCAGTGTGTGAGAAGCATGAGGGGCAAGACAATCTTAGGCACAAACAGGTTGCCAGGGTTTGGAAACATGATGGGCCCTTTGGATTTACTTCTCAAGTCATGGGTGACTGGTGGGAAAGCAAGTGGTGGTGGGAGAGGCAATGGCCATTATAAATTTTAGACCTGGAGCCCATTCCATGTGGGCTGGAGGTGGGTTCAAGACACCCTTTTGTGTGATCTGGGTCACAGCCTCTTGTCACATCCTGCCTGGCTAGTGGGCACTGTGTTTACAGTGCTCCTCAAGCTCATGCAGGAGATTGGTGAGGAAGAGTTCAAGGTTCCCTGCCAGTGCTGTGTTCAGGTGAGAACATGTGGGCTGGCATCTCCACACCAGGATCCTGAGACAGCTGGGTATGGTCAGAGTGCCTGGATCCTACCTGGTAACTCCCTCTGAAAGCCTCCCATGGATTTGCCATCTGTGTGACCCACAGTATAACTCCCAAAGGCTTCTGAATCTCCATCCCTCACCCACTCCACCACTCTGTGAAGTCCTGTTCTTGGCCAGGTGGAAACTCACTTTTCACACATTTGTAGGAGCATCTGAAAAGAGATGCTAATATTGTTTTAAATGTCACTGAAGCCAAGGTTACCTTTGCATTTTGTTGCTTTTTTGAATCTCCCTGAACCCTGGAGAACTTGAATAGAGTGTTTGTCACACCTTCTCTAAGCCATACAGATTTTCATGTCTCAAGTGTGGTTTTGACTCTTAAGAAAAAAGGCTCACTCACTTTATGATATATAGGGGCTCAGTTTATGATGTGAGTGTGCATCCCCTTCAACTTTCCAGGCCAGAAATAGTGGCCTCATTCAGCTGAATAATATTCCAGAATGGAGATTGCACATAGCAGTGGTTCAGCCTCTCCGTACTCTCAGATCTTGAAGGAATTCCTTTCTGGGGACATTTCTGCAGTGCTGCAGCAAATATCTTACAGGTGTCCTAATGACCTGTTCCCATTACCTGCCTGCCAGGACAGACTGCCAGGAATGTGATGTTTTGGTCATGCACATGCATAGGGAAATTTAACACCTTAAGCCATAGAACTTCCAAAAGACAGCAAAGGTTCAGTTCCCTGCATGCCCCAGATGCAGCTGTTAACATTCTCCTTCAGTCTGGGCAATCTGGTGCCATGGGGAAAAGGACACTGCTTGGGTGCTTTGAATTGCAATTTTCCCATGAGAGGTGGAGACCCACCAACCAGCCATTTGGGATCTGAGACTTCTGTTCAGCTCCTGTACCCTACAGGGGCCTTTCTCCCACCTGGAGACTCCTGACATTTGCCCCTTTGCCAGAGCAAGGATCATGATGGCTGCAAATTCTCAGAAGTCCCTTTAATGCAAAAGACAAAAAAATCAGTATGTTGCTTGGAAATCATAGGTGTTCCCATAATCCTGACTTCTCTGTGTACTGCCTACAAAGTGGTGAAGAAGAGATGCGAGCAGACCCTTTCCCTCCATGTCTGGAGCAGACCATGTCTCACATAGGACTGAGGAAATATCATGTGGCCCTAACATTAATGGTTCTGAGTTCTGACCTTTGTAACACTGAGCAGCCACTCAAGGATCCCTTAACTGCAGAAGGGGATGATTTGTGAGGATTCATAGGTATCATGGTCTTTCCAGGTAGTGAAGCAGGGAGGTCCTACAGTTCATCAGCTAACGGAATGACAGGAAGGGTCTAATAATTTAATCATTCGCAAATGTCTGTTCAAATTTTGAGGTAGGGAACTTTTTCTGTGGGAGGTGTTCCTGCCCCACTTCTTGCGTCAAGGCATAGAGGGCTTGGGAGAAGATGGTCTGCACTGCCCCATGCTCCTAGGGTTCATGGGACAAATATCATGTGCTCCTGCTCTTGTCCTTCCCAATATGGAAACAAGTTAACACTGAAGAGTGCCCAGAAAAGCCAGGTGCACACTAACAAGGTGGGCACTTGGGAGAAGCTTGTGGAGCCCCTGGTGCCTGCCATCCTGGAGGGTAACCTGACCTACCTAAACACTTTCTTGATGAATTGCTGAGCCTTCAGCTCCATCAAACAGGTGCTGGACCAGCTTTTTATAAGGTGAGTACTTGCCCCTCCTCCACAGTGATGGCTCTGCCACCAACCAACTCTGTGTCTGGGGAACATCACTGCAGCTTCTAGCTTCAGTTTGCTCCTCTGAAAAGTGGGGTGGTAGCAGGAGCAACCTCCTGGGGTCCCCCACAAGACTAATGTGCCTGCTCTGCAGAAAGTGGTCAGCAGGAAGGGCTTGTCCACATGTAGTAATTTCCTCTCCACTTGAAGAAGCTCTGCCTCAAAATGACCCTGGGAAACCAGAATTCTCATTGAAAGTTGGTTTGAACTTCCATCTCTGTGGGCCCCATATTTCTTGCAGCCTGAGCCAGGGTCACTGGTAGTTGGCAGAAGAGGTATTACATTTTGGGGATGGTGCAGCTCAGGTCTCCTTCATTCTGCAAATAACTTAAGAAGCATCTCCTATGTGCAGGCATTTTCTAAGACACTTAGCTGATTTGACTGAACAAAGCTGAAAAAGTCTCTGCACACCTGGAATTCTGTTCTTGTTGGGAAGTGAGATGGCAACATTAGACAAGAGCAACTGGAGGTGCAGCCAGATATTTATAGGTGGTCTCCTCATCTCTCCTCCATACACAAAGATGACCACACTTTTTGTGATGGGACTGAAAAATGACAGGAATGTCTGAAAATGTAAGTGAACTCTGGTTGAGGAGTGCAGACTCCTTTTTTCCAGGCAAGGTGGGGAGTGTGGGGCTGGTGGAAGGGGAAATGGAGGAGACCCCTGGCTCCCATGGCTCCCACTAGAGAACAAAGACCAGGGGTCAATTCCCTGCAGTAGGACAGAATGCAAAGAGAATTATAGAAGCGTTCTAGTGCACAGCTCACCTATGTCCAACCCCAGATCTGCTTGCCCCTGCACTCCATCAGAGGCCAGTGACCCAGGTCTGGAGGTGTGGTGAGATAGCAGCTCACAAATCTGCCTCAATATTCAGTTCTGTGAACCTAGCTCCCAGAGAGCTAGTGTGGGCTGTACACATGTCCTTAGGGTCGCCAGTGTCAGGGGCAAGAAGAGTCCCAAACATAGATTGCTTAGGAAGAGGCATGACCTCAGTGAACAAACAACAGATTGAGGGGCCATGAGGGACCAGGGCAGGCTGTGGCAGGAGGACAGACTCTTATCCTTCACGAGTCAGATTTTTATGAAGTTAAAACTGTGTACCAATGCTGGGCAATTTGCAGAGCAGACAGAAAACCTCCCTGTCCTCATGGAGGATATGTTCCAGTAGGTGGGGACTCAGGAGAGAGAAAAATATGTCTGGTTTCTCTGATGTAGGGCCCTGCCATGGGAGGGTGGTCATCAGAGGGCCATGTGGCAGCAAGGCCATTCCTCTTACTCTGCTACTCACCCACCCATAGCACCATCTACTGTATCCTGTGCACCTGGCTGGATAGATACCCAGAGGATATCTTCTAACACCTGTACTTTCCCTGTCTTAAGCACCTGGTGGCTTTTGTGCAGGTCACCCTTCCTAGGTCTGTCTTGGAGAGCTATGCTCAAGTTCTCCTTTCTCAGAAGGAGTCCATGGAGTTCAATGAGACAGAGACAGAAGGTGAGGAGCTCTGGGGCTGAGTGCACATTAGCCTGCAGGGAAGGGGGTGGGGCTGGGTCTCACAAGAAGGAACCTCCAGAGGTTGCCTTTGTGCCTGGAGTAAAAAGTAGCTCAGACCACTAATCTGGGGGCTTGCAATCTGGAGAGAATTTCTTGTGGTTGCATATTTGGGTGGGGCTACTGGTATAGACTCTGCAATCATTCCTAAATTTGGGAAGGTTCATTGAAAGCCAGTCCTGTTCTTGATTCTTCTTCCTTTTCCTGCTCTATGTCAGACCCAGGGTTAAAAACCACTTCAGTGCCACCTCCAGAGGCATTTCCATCAGTGGCACCAGATATCATGCATACTCTAGAGCTGCTAGCACCTCTGGCTCTGTCTTCAGTGCTATCTCCAGAGGTTGCTTCATCACTGACTCCAGACCTGGAGCCTGTGACACCATCAGCTGTAACATCTTTTACAGGACTCGCAGAAGCTCCGATGCCACCTCTACTGCCACCTCCAGAGTTTCAGTTATTGATGGCTTCTAATCTGGAGCCATCCACTTCACAAGCAGAAGCACCAACTCCAAGGTTAGAGGCAGCTCCATTGCCACCTCCAATGTCACCTCCAGAAGTTTTGTCATTGCCAATGACAGAGCTGGAGCCAGTTATTTCAGTACCATTAGTACCAATGCCAGAGCTGGCAGTAGATATGATGCCACCCCCACTGCCACCTCTGGATCTGAAGTCTGTGCCAGCCTTACTTTCACCTCAAGAGACTTCCTGCTCCTCACCTGAGACCCTGGAGATTGGGCTGAGTGAAGTGAAGGATCACTTTCTGTCACTACCTTCGAACCTGGTGGCAGAACAGATGACACTGGTGGATGTGGTGAGCAGCTGGGCTCAGCAGGGTGGAGCTGGAGAGATCCTCTCTAGAATTTGTCTGCCTGAATGCCATTCCCTGAAGTGGATTCCAATGACCTGAGTCTAAATGACAGATCCACCATTCTCCAACCTGATGACACTGGCAAGTTTCTAATTTTGAAGGCCTCATGTTCCCCATTTTTTTAGTAGATCATAGGTGGCTAATCATACAGATAAAAAAATTTGAAGGCTTGTCAGGGGCCTGGCCTCCTGGGAAACAGAGGGGAGCTTTAAGAGGTGCAGCCTGGTCATGATTCACCCAGCTATATGTACAGGAGGCCTCCAGTGCCTCAAAATGTATTAGACACTGATGGGTACTGTACATGAGAGAAGGTATCCAAATGAAGCCTTTGGTTATATCCCCAAGAGGGAATGGGCCTCTGAACAAGAGAGAGGCACCAGAGAAGCTATCAGGAGGGACAGGTCCAGCTGCCTCATCATGTGGGGTATGGACCCCTGTCCAGTGCTTGGCAGGAGTGAGGATGGACATGAGGAAGATACAGCTCTCACCTCACTGCCAGCAAAAGATCCTGGTTCTCACAAGTTCTGGGCAACCTGAGGGGGCACAGAATCAAACCCAGGAAACTGCACCAGTCTCATGCCACACCCTCAGCCTGCAAAGCTGCAGATGAGAACACTGTTTCTTGGTTTGGGGATTGTACTCTGCATATGGGTGGTGCATGACTGGGTGACACTCCCATCCTCCCTAGGAGTTGTACAAGAAGGTGGTGCCCTATCATTGTCTGGCATCCATCTTGTTCCAGTGCCACATGAAAGGCAAGGAGCACCTGGCACTCTCCATCTGTGCCACTGTCACCCAGTTCAATCATGTGACCATCATCATCATCTGCCTCAGGGACAAGAGCATGAAGGCCCGAGATAGGGCCACTGTGGTGGAGCACTGGATTGAGGTGGCCAAGGTATGCCAACTAAGTGTGGCTCCCCCACCCCAGGATCTGTATCTCATTCTTCCCTTTTAATCAGCCCTCAGGATAGGAGTCTATGCTCACATCCCCTCTACAGTCCCCAGACTCTCTCTGTCAAGTGACATAGCCTATTCCTGGCATGTACCTGGAGAAGTACACTTACTTTCTACTTATGTTCCATTTTTAGTTTGAGCTAAAGTCCTCCTCCCTGTGTCACCTGCTGGGCCCAAGGTGTACCTTTGAGGGCTTCCTTGGCATTGGCATCTTCCAGAACATGAGAGGTCAGCTGAAGGGGAAGTGATGACAGAGGAGTAGAAAGCTCAGATCCTTTGCCCTGTTTGTTACTTTGTCCTTCCCCAGGATTGCCAAATCCTCAAGAGCTTCTCTTCCCTTCATGCCATCCTCTCTGCTCTTCAGAGCAACTCAATTCACTGTCTGAAAGAGACCTGGGAGGAAGTTTCCAGGTGGGCTGACCTCTCATCACAGTAGCCCCAGGGGGGACAAAGGACCTATCCAAAGGTGGGCATTATGCCTCAGTGGCCTGGGCCCTACTGGAATACAGTGCTTCCTAGGTCCAGGATCTACTCTGTCATGTGGCTTTCATTCTCCATCTGAACTGAGAACAGCAGTTCTTCTTGAAGACAGGTAGGTTGCCTTACCCATCAGGTACAGAGCTGACCTACACAGGAGCTTTACAAGTGTTTGCTACAAGGTCACATATTTTGTCCAATTGAACTGAAAGTTGGTGAAAAATGAAAAGCTGTTCAAGTGTGATGGCATGGGAGTGTCAACTGTGACACCTGAGAGCTCACCCACACTCTGTGACCCTTGAGGGGTCAGAGTCACCTAGATTCATAGTTATTCATATAGACAGGATCCTTTGGGTCCAAAATCACACAGATTTGATCTCTCACCACTCATCACCAGTCCCTAACTTTTCCTTTCTTTCTCCTCCCCTAAGGGACAGCACCAGTGAATTCCAAACTTTGAAGACCATCTCACTGAGAAAGGACATGATGATCCAGATAAAGTGGAGACAAGTGCTGTAGTCAGGGAAGACTGTGGGGTTCCTGGTTTCACAGTGAAAGTTTGAGAAATTCCAGTCCAGTCAGGTCTAGGCGAAGAAGAAAAGAGATTTATTTGTCCATGCACAGCTGGGGAGCAATGGGGGGCAGTAGGCCCTGGTCATCAGATGTGGTGGCAGCAGTTGGGCTTTTCAAGGAGATACTGACCCAGAAGATTTAGCAGGTCTCTTTCACATTGGGAAAATTCTCATCCTGGGGCCTTCTCACCAATGACATATGTCCAGATCGTTATAAGAATTATTTGGGAAACTTGTGAATCATGGTGACTCATGTAAAATAAGAAGCAAAATATTGTTGCCCAGTGCTGCTGGCAACCTGTGTCTTACATGGTCAGTCAGAGCTGATATACCAGGAGGCCCCTTCCAGAGTGGATGACAGAAAGTTCTCTGCAGGAGGAACTCCCCTAGGGACTGTTTACGGTAGGAGTGGCATTTGACATGGCCTTAGGCAGATATTGTGGGGCATTTGCTCCAAGGGTTGAGGCAGAAGGAGCTGCTCAACCAAGCTTCCAGAGACACTGCTTCCCTCTTCCTCCATGGCTCTTCTGGCAGCATTCCTGGCTACACATTCTGAGGGTGGGTTAACTGAACCCTGGTCAAAGGTGGTCGATGATGAGGTGACTTCAGTGTGGACAGGGCCTGACACTGAGGGTGGAGCCAGAGACTCCTCTAATTCCCCATGTGGCCAAAGGCAACTCACTCCCCTCTTAGGCCTATGTCTCTTCATCTAGAAACGGAGTGATGGCAAACTGTGGAGCCTTCTTCATGGAGAGGGGAGGGATTCAAAGGGTAGGAGTGTCAGTGAGCTTTCTTGTGGCTCCAAGTTAAAGAAGATGCTACAGGGAGCACCACAATAACAGGATATAGCACTGAGTCTTTGTGGGTGCAGTTCTCTCTACACTTTACAGATGAGCCACCATGCTCAGGGAGGCCAGGCAGCTCACCTAAGTCAAACACCCAGAAAGAGTTGGAGCTGAGATTCACATCTCCAATCAGAGCTCATGACTGGTAGCAGCAGCATTTCTACCGAGTCAGACAGTCTGTCCAAGAGCACCAACTCAGGCAGTAGGGTCAATTGGGTGAAGGGAAGATGGTCTCACTGACCTCTTTCTCAACCCTGAAATGAGTGGACCTCCAGGGATTCCATCTTGGAAATGAAGCCAAAGGCAGCCCAGCAGATGCAGCTGTAGGAGACAGTGAGTGTGCCTGAAGCCAGGGTGGGGTAGGGCAGGGTTGGTCTCCAAGACATCAAGGGGGCCCCATTTACTAGGTAGCTAGGAGTGAAATTTAGGTCATTGGTGCATGGAAGGGTACTAGGAGAGAGGTGGTGAAGATTCCCAGATGTTCCCAGTGAGAGGTCCAGGTGTGGGGTATCTGTCAGTGTCTAGGGATTTTCCCCACCTGATGCCCCATATTATCATACAGGGCACTGTTCCCTGCCTGGGGACATTCTTCATGGAAGTGGCCATCCTGGACTCAGCTCTACAGACTATGTGGACGTCAGTGGGTCTGAGGTCAAGGCAAGGTGGAATTAGGGCCCAGAGGCTTTGGAGAGAGACCTCCTCCCATAGCCCTGAGTTAGCCCTGGGCACACCTGGTCCATAAGGGCCTCACTGCACCCCTCTGAGCTGTGGAGGTGTCAGGTCCAATTTCCACATGAGTAAGGAGGCACATTCCCTTCTGATTGCACAATTGAATAAGGCTCTGCCTGAGCTGAGCATAGCCTCTGCATCAGATGTGGCCTTGGTGTGAGAGTGAGGTTGGCCTCCCCCATGGCCAAGAAGTATGGGAGAGGCCAAGCAGTCCATTTATCCCAACGTCCCAATCTCTCCCTCTGTCATCACAGAGGGTTGAATGGAAGGACCCTTAACCTCTGCCCCAGGTTCCCCTCCTCCTTTAGTGCCCCAAACCTGAATTATTACAAGTCCTAAGAGTGCTGACCTGTCCCCTGATGGGTGCTCCTAGTATTGAACATAAGAAGAGATGAGGGGAGCTGGTAATGGCATAAGGGACCTCTTTAGATGGAGCTGGGATGTCTTCCAGTAGAGAATGATCTATTATGAAAAAAAAAGAAAGGTGAGTCGCTGTGGCATCAGAGCAAGCATAGGGTGCAATTTGGAGGTAAGCTCAGAGACCCACTGGGTCAGGTCATTCCATTGCTCCATCCACTTTCTGCCTTTTTAAGGGGAGAGTTTGATTCAAAGAGATGAAGTAGACCTGCCACACTGGGGTGGGGTAGGAGATGGCATCAGGAACATTTACCTGGAAGAAGAGCTGTTTGACTCCTCTTCTGAGAACAGGTAAATCTTGATTGAAAGTGCAGGTAATGAGGGGACCCCATGTTATCAAAGACAATGACAATGGCAGCCAACCCTGTCCTGCTCACCTATGCCTCCTCTCCATCCACTCCCTCCCTCTCATCCCAAGAATCTAGGTCCTGCAGTCAAGCTGCACTTATGACCACTTGGTGGCTGATGAGCAATTCCATTCTTGGTTTGGGGCTTTGGAGAAGTTCAGCAAGACTGAGAGATAAGGGCAGGGCAGAAAGTAGGCATCAGCAAGGAAGACACTCCTTTTGCCCCAGTCTAGAGTGCCTGCAGCCAGGGCTCTTGGTCACCATCAGATCTGTGGCCGGGAGACCCCTTGGGCTCTCGGACTTCTACTTCAGATGAGAATCTTGGAGGAAACCCTGAAGTGCGGCTTCTGGCAGTCCCAGAGCAGACATCTGCCCTGTAGCTACCACCTGTCTTGTGATTTGGGCCCTCATCCTTGTCGATCAGTAGCACACTCCAGACCAAAACCTCCAAGATGTGTTCCCAATCCAGGGCAAGCAAGTGCAGGTGCCTCAGGTCTCAGTGTCACTTCGGTCTATGAGAGGGCTCAGGTAATCGACAGTTTAGTGTCAGGGTCGTTGTTCCACTCTTGACCAGCTCTGTAACAGGGTTGAGTCCTCTATTTGTTCTGGGCCTTGTTTTCCCTTGAAGAAAATGGGTGATGGTGAATGATCCCTCCAGCAGCTGGTGTCCATGGCTCCTGTGAACTAAAGGAAGATATAGCAGGGGGTCTGGGTTCATAGGGCACTGCAAGTATGAAGGTGTGGATGGAGTCCTGGTGGAGGATTCTGGTGTGCCACACTTCCTTCCATGCACCAGGAACCTGCCACTGAGCCCAGCAGTAGTGGCACCTCAGACTCCAGTGTCTAGCTCCAGTGTGGCTCTGATCTCAGCAGTGGGAATGCAGCTGCCTCACACCAACATCCGTAGCCAAACCCTATAATCATGATCATGAAATCCACTGAGAATTTACCCTGAATACTCTGATGGCAAGGAGATGAAGGTGGCTGCCTGCAGCTTCTCCCTGAAGGCCCATTCCTTGGTCCTCCCTTTCCAGTGCCCATGTTTCTTTCTACACATCCACAAAGTGAGTGGAGGACTCCAACCTTGAAAGACAGCTTCTTGAAACCCCTGGATGCCATCACATGCCTGGGGTTTCCTCCAGGCTCCAGGGCTTCTCCTGATCTTGCTGTCTTCCATGGATTGGGAAATTGACTGCCACTTTCAGGCCTGGAGTTGTCTGGAATCACCTCAACCTCCAGCAGTACCTCCTCCTCTTCAGCCTTCCCCATGCCTGGGACCATGTTGTGCACCCTGAGAACCTCTGGCCTGGGGCTGCTCCATTACAACAGGTGGTGACTCTTGCATCATCCATGCTAGCCTGGATATGTTCAATGGTGACAATTACAAGAGGATCCTGGTGAGCCAGACATGTGGCATACCCTGGGTCTCCTCATGGGTCATGCAAGTGAATGAGGAATGATTGATATGTGCCCTCCCTGCCATATTGGAGCTGCCATATTAGTGGGTTTGGATGGACAGACACTCAATCAGATCTGGAAGGAACAAAGTCTGGGAGTACTAAGGCAGTCAGGGCTGAGAATAGTAGATTGAGATTTGAAGCTTCCAACTTGAGGCCAGACAACCTGGAATAATGTCACTGGAGCAGCCCCTGTGATGAAGGAGGGGAGGGGGCAGCTTGGGAAGCCCCAAACACAGCATGTGCCTGGACCATCTGAGGAGCAGTAAGGAGGTCAAAGGTGAAGGTACAAAGGTTGCAGGTGAAATGAGGTCAGAAAAGAGATAAGGGCTGGGTCACATAAGGCCCTGTGTGGGGCAGACCAGGAAAGTCAGATAGGGGCAGCTGCTGATATTTGGGAACTGAGTGAAGGGGCTGCCCCAGGGTGGTGGTAGTGAGGGAATCTTTTCCTGGATAAAGCTGTAGATTGCACCAACCCTTCCCCCTCCCACACACATGCTGGCTGAGGTACCATGTTACACATCTGCCTAGTGCTGCACTTCTCTTGCCCCCTGGAGCTAGGAGGGGGTAACTAAACTGTGACTTGTATGACCCTTCATCTGAGCCCTGCCTTGCCTGGTCACTCAGGGTGAGGCAGGTGAGGTCTGTCACCTGCCCCAGCACAGACTCAGCACATAGTAGGCTTATGTGCTTCCAGCTCTTCCTCCCTGACATCCAGGATTGGACTAGATGTCTGTTCTTGAAGTTCACTCATATTGTCATCCTGGAGGATCTTGTTCCAGGGTACAACTCCCAGGGGCAATGAGTTGCATGAGGTGTCCTGGGATGAAGTGACCGAGACCTGTGCAGTCTGTCCCCATCCATCTCCAACACTCTCTTTTATGGTGTCTCTATGTCCTTGGGGCATTTGAAGGCCATAGGAGCTGTGCATGTCATTTACCCAGGAGAGAAGGTTCAGCCTTCAGGGGAAGTAGCTGTGAGACAGAGGGAAATTCTTATAGGACATGGAGGCTTGAAGGATTGGAGAAGATCCCTCTCATTCCATGGAAGTCTCCCAGGGAAGCAGAAGAAATCAGTGAGTCCCCTATTCACCCAGCCCTAAGTGGAAGCTCAGAACCCTGTTTTCAGTGATGACACAGTTCCAAAGGCATTCTAGCTGCTGCACTTGAGTGAGCTGTCTCCAGAGCCCTAGTCCTGATGGCCTGTCCTCTGACACTCCCCAGCTGACCTGCCAAGATAGAGCACCAGTTGTGATCTGCAGTGCTATGGAGTAGCACAATCTGAAGGAGGACAATCCAGAGGACTACAAGCTGGTGCAATTTATTCCAGAGGGTTGAAATGTCAGGGTACTCCTTGGAGAGGGCAGCAGGGAGGGGGTGGTCTCAGAACAACATCTTAGCCCCCAGGATTGAGAGCATCTGCTGCAGAATGCTTGCTAAAATGGTGGTGGTCAGCATCTTGTATACATCCCCACCTATCTTGAGGAAACCCTTAGTGACCACAATGACTTCTCCTTTCCAGCTCCAGCTCCCAGTATTGTACCCTCCCTGGACATCACCTAAGCAATAAGGAAGCTAGTTGAAAACTGACACCCTTCAGGAGCCAAAAAAAAGGCCTTCTCCACTTGGCCATTGATCGTGAGGCTAAGCCCAGAGGCTCCCTTCATAGGTTGTCCTCTGGTCTTTATGTGATGTGCTATGCATCTGTAACTATCATGACTGCTGTGGGCACAAATAGCAAAGTTTGAAATCCATGATGTCTGATGCTAAAAACAAAGGAAAATCACCTTAATCCCCTTGGGAACCTCTGGGAAGCCAAATCAGTATTCACAGAAGAGACACAAAGCCAGGAAGTCTGGGGTCAGAGTACATGGAACAGTCACTTATGACCCTGTGGCTGTTTCTCATTCCCAATGGGTGAGGAAATAGTCAATGTGAAAGCACATAATATGTCCCTGTGCTTAAAGGGTAACTTTATATCCTTTTTGGTGAGTTGATCATGCTGTCTCAAGCTTTAAACTTGGGTGACATTCCTGACTCCTGAGAAGTTGTTTTTTAAGACTTCTCTTTTCTCCCATCACCATCGTGTTGAGATGGACAGGGTGGTAGGGTGGGTATGACCACATCCTACAGAAAAGGAAGACTGAGGCCTAAAGGGGATAAGGATCTAGAAAAAGAGGCATGCATTCAAGACAGGAGCAGGAATTCCAGCCCAGCATTGTCTTATAGGAGACTCTAGGTCAGAGGAGACAAGGTGGAAAATAGAATCAGAAAAGAAGTCCTTGCTCACTGTGACATGCCCTAGGGCATGGAGGCCTCCCTGGCTCCGAGCTCAAGAGGTCTTGCCTTTGGCTTGCCATTTCCTGGGCTTCAGTAGCCTTGTACTGAAGAGTGTGGGATTCAGGGGACATGCTTGCATTCTCTAAGTCTTATTCCAACTCCATGATCACCATCAGTGAAGGAATTGGGGTGTGGGGAGTGGGGTGGCCAGACTGGAGGGCCCTCTGACAGCTCTAGGCTGTGGTTGCTTGTGGTAGATACTGATCTCTTTTGAACAAATCTTCTTGAGTCTTGCCTTTAGGCAGGTGCTAAATCAGAGGGATCATTGGTGGTCTGGATCTGGATTGGGTGACTCATGTCTCTGGTGCAGACTGACCCTCATGGGGACCAGAAGAGGTGGGATGGTCTGTGGCCCCCAATAGCACAGCTCATCACCCCTCTGCGAATCTCCATAAGAGCTGAAGATCCCTGAGAGTGCCAATGTCTTTTATTCAATGGATTAATCAGGAAATTATCATTTCTTCCTGAACAAATAGACTTTTCCTATGGGGACCAACATCAATAAAGGAGCCCACTCATCCATTCAGTGAAGAATAAGAAGGGACTCAAATTCCCAAAGGTCAACTATTAGCAGGTCCTGGTGACTGCCTAACTCAGTGTCATCCCTCTTGGTTTAGTTGGTCAGGAGGGTTAGCTGTTCCAAACCAGAATATGCCAAGCCAGGAGATCATTTCTCTCGCAACCAGCTAGCTTAGGCCTACTTCAGACTCCAGTTTCACCCTGAACATCTCCTGCTGCCTGGCATGACCCTGCCCCTTGACAGGCTGCCTGGACTCCTGTGGACCTCTTGCTGCATTAGGGAGCACTGCAGTCCCCTCAGGCCCATGGGTGCCAACCCATTACATTCCCAGGGTCCCATTCATGCCTCACCACATTCTAGCCTTTCTCAGGATGGACCAAACATTCTATCATCAGCACCTACCAGGGGTGAATTCTTTTCTCTCCACCCTCACCCTGGTCCCTTACCCCTGAGGAAGAAGTGAGAGGTGTCATTTCTACCCAGCTAAAGGTTTAAAAGGGAGGAAGGGCCCAGCCAGGACTCATGCATGTCAAACCTCAAGCCCTGCACAAGCCACACACCACTGTTACCAGGGGTTTATGGGACCATATGAGATGGGGTTTGTGGGAGGGTATATTTGGGGGAAAGAGAGGATTATTGAATTTTTGTATAAAAAATTGCCTATTGTGTTGGGGTAATACTTATTTTTTGTAAATAACAAATCCTATACTTGAATATTATATTAAATCCTGTTTCTACTCCAGCCGGGGAATGAAGCTTTGGTTCTTTCTTGTACTATGTTGATTTGAATGAGCTACCAGTTCTCACATGGTCCTTTAAGTAAGAAATTAAGAGGATTGCGCTTTACTGTATGCAAGAGAAGTGAGAAAGGCCATTGAACCTGTCCTGGTTTACTGAAGCAAATACACAAGCCACCTTTGTTGGAGTGTATTAGTCAGTGTTCTCTGAGGAAAGAGAACTGACAGGAGATATCTATCAATTTTATGAAATTTTGTAAGATTGTCTCACAAAACAATGGGGCTGCACAAGTCCAAGTTCCATAGGGCAGGCTGCAAAATAAGAACTCCAATCAAGGCCTAGATGAATTTCCCTGGGGAAACTGGCTGGCTGAAATAGTGATGTCATTTCTCTCTTCTGACTGCTGAAATCATCACTTCTCCATGTAATGCCTTCATCTGATTGGATGAGATCTCTTATTTCTCAAGGAAATCTCCTTAGTTGATTGTAGATGTAATCAGCCATAAATGCAATCAACTTATTAATGATTTAGGTGCACAAAATGTCCTCACAGTAACAATTAAGGCAGTGATTGCTTGACCAAACTAACAAGCACCATTACCAGGTCCATTTGACACATAAGTGTAACCACCTCACAGAGCAAATGTACACTTCAGTATCAGTAACCTGGACAGGTGCTGAGTCTGACCATCTGACTTCCCTGGTTTTAGAGGTCTTAAGATCTTCCTCAAGGCATAGTAGCTACCTCAGTAATTTGGGTATTTTTCCAAATAATATTTGAAAGGGCTGTTTCTTGACACAGCACAATGGTTGCATATATACAGAGGTATACACAAAAGTAATGTTTCAAACAGCTACCTGGTTTTAGGGAAATGTCTGAAAATGTTTCTGAAGGACTGGAGATGGTAAGAAAGTTGGTGGGAGATTCTAGGCAGCAGAAAGCATAAGTGTGAGCTTCAAGATGGCAGTGAGTGTAGATCCCATGGGAAAGAGTGTGGAGACTTTCAGGAAGAATGGCATCCTGAAGGGTGTATACCAGGCCCTGTGGCACTGGAGGGTCTTCAGAAGAACAAAGATGAGGCCAGCAGGGATTCCTTCAGACACTTTTGGAGTATTCTTGCAAGGTAATAGATAAGTGGGAGGAAGATGCATATTAAAAGACAAGGCTTAAGTTGAGGAGAACTGAATTCCTTTCTCTGAGTCCATTACAGCAAAAGAAGATTAGAGACAGAGGGATGTGTGCCTTCAACATGGATTGAGGTGGTGTTTTCTTCTCTGCTCACCTTTTTTCTAATCTTAACTGCTGTTATTTCCTGAGAAAGGGATCTTTTGTCAAGTTGAAAGAAAGTGATCATTTAGCTAAGCTAAGAGAACATTTGTGACGAAGTCCAAGTCTTAATCAGTGTCAGAGAAACAATTAGAGACTGAAAATCTTCAATAAATTTCAGAGTCCTTGACAGACGGCCAGTGTTCCAGGACACATCGTGGTTGTTGGAAATCAAACTTGCAAAAACATTTCTCAGAACAATCATAATGCATTATCAATGAATATTTGATGACCATATAAATCATTTGGAAAAATTACATTGCTATTAGAACCAACAATTTTATTATGTATTCATGTACTTTGCCTGATGAAAAATAACTGTATATCTACAAGGAAGTAAGTAAAGTTATTCAAGGCTAAATGGCTTATATTAGCAAAATAGAAGATATTGTATACATGCCAATCAATTAGGAACATTTTAATCAATGACAGTCATATATTATATGGAATATTATGTGATAATTAAAAATAATGGGGAAAATATAAAAATGAGATAGATGTACATTTATCTACCTCAAAATATCTCTAAAATTTTACAAGCTTAAGAAAATATGTAGAAGAACTATACACATATATACTCTAATACATTTACATGTGTGTGTGTGTATATGTAAATGTGTGTGTGCTTATGGTGTGTATGAGTGCAGACAGCTTTAGCAGCTGGGAAGAGATGGCCAAGGGCAGAAAGACTAGGACAAACTGGGCATGTGACTGGCAGTCCCTGGAGGAAAACAGCAAGAAGGCTGCAGAGAAGGGAGAAGTGTAGTATAGAGCACAGGGTAGGAAGTGTGAGGAACCAAAATGGGATGGAGAGGGAAGACAGAAGAGACCAACAATGCAGGAACAAGCTGTGGTGCATACATATGGTGGAATATCATGCAGCTTTAAGCACAAGTGAAGTCATGAAGCATATGACAACATAATGAAACTGGAGAACATTTAGTTGAATGAAGCAAGCCAGACACAAAGGGACAAATTTGTATGATTGTGCTATTATGGACTAATTATATTATGTAAACTCATGGAGATAACAACTAGACCATAGGTCACCAGAAAATTGAATGTGGTTAGATAATAGAAAGCTGAGGTTTAATCTGTGCAGAATTGGCAGAAACATTGTAAATCACTGGAAATGAATAGAAATGGTAAAAGCATGTCTTTGTGTTTGTAACTAGTAGTGCTAATATATGATATGACAGTTGTTGAAAGGGTAATCCAATAAATATAACATGGGACTGAATATCATAGTGAAACTTCATGTGAAATATGATATAGGTAATATTGTATATATAAGACTATTTCTTTGAAACTGAACAAAATTATGTTAATGTTATAAGATGTAACAGGCAAAAATACAACCAAAGCAAATTATGGAGAGTTGTGTAGAGTAATATTAATAGTCTTCCATTAAGGGTAAAAACAGGAAATATGCTAAGTGAAAGAAACTAAACAAAAGGGGCTACATATTGTTTGACTCCATCTACACAAAATATAAATACAAATAAATTAGAGAGACAGAAACAAAATAGCAACCCTGCATGGTAGAGGAATAATAGAGAGGTTGAGAAGTGATTATTAAGCGGTAAAGGTTTTTGTATATTTGTCTTTTTTATTTATTGTTATTATCATTGGAATAATGAAAATGCTCTGATAGTGAATGAATTGAAAAATACACAACTGTGATTATATCAAATACCATTGATTGTGCACTTTGATGGATTGTAAATTTATGAATATGTATCGATAAATTTGATTTATTTAAATCTGTGATAATTCAAAGATGCTTGCTATCTGCACAAAATACCCCTCTGAGAATAATGGCCCAAGTAGAATATGGCATGTTTTCTCTCTGAGAACCGAGTCCCAGCCCCTAAAATGGCATAATTCAACAAACCTAAAAAGCTAAAGATTAAAATAAGAATAATAACAAAGAGCTAAAGGTTAGGAGTTTTCATGCATTGAAGAAGAAATAATGGCATCAGAAAAGGTGGTAACCTGTTTGACTTAGTATCCTGATTGGTTGACACCAGATCTTTGACCAATTTACTTGAGAAAAGTATAACACCAAGAGAGGAACACATAAGTAGCTGAATTTCAGAAGAAGGCATAATCATGCTGGTTTTGCCAGGGGAAAGGAAGTGCAATTTTTTTTGACACCTGGAAACACACCTTAGTTACCAATCGACTGATTATTTTTCATTATTGGTTATATAATTTGTTAAATTAACTTAACTGAGGCATGACCTATAAACAGAAATGTGCATAAATCATGAGTATACAGATCCAGGAATTTCCACAGAGAAGACTCCTATGAAATTATCTCCCTGATCAACAATGAGAACATAATCAGCACTCCAAGACTCTCTCCCAATCATGAGGCCTTTCTTTCTCCCCAGAGGAAACTGTGATACGGACTTCTCATGCCTTAGTATAGTTTTGCCTCTTGAATTTGACATAAATGGAAACATAGAGTATGAGAGAAAACTGGGTCAGCGACAAACTTATGTGGTGCACTCCAGTTCTCAAGGGCCTTGGTTGAGGGAACAGTAAAATCAGAAAAGAGCCTCATATTTAATCATGAAAGAAAATAGTGTTCTTCAACAAACCTCTCAGCTCAAACCCTAGTGGGGAATGTGTTCAGTGGAACCATACCCTGACAGGTGATGCCAAAGCAATTTCTGGAAAATGACCCTCTGGGTGGGCTATTCAGAGACAAGACTCACAGTTCAATCACACTGATCATCTGTCAGCTGAACACTCCCTTTTCCCAGGGAGGAAGTAATCAGTCCTGGTCAGTGTTTCAGAAAGCAGTTTATCTTTATCTCTCAACCAGCTCCCAGTTGGAAACAATAGAACAGCCATCCACAGTCTGGATGGGTGGAAAAGAGGGCACCCAACAGACCAGATTCACCAGCCAGAAGCTGGTTTGGCAGTAGGATGTATCACACCCTCTCCCCTTTCCCGGGGACATAGACCCTACAGCCCTGTCAGTCCATAACCAGCTGCCAGGGACTGGATGACACAAAGCTGTCTGTTCTGTGAGTGGGGGGTTGGTGCCAGGAGCAGAGATTTGAGTTACTCAAAGATGCTCACTGCAGAGTTTCCTTTTCAGCCCCTTTCTTGTGGGTGCTGCCTAGCACTCTCCTGTTCTCCACAGCCTTGAAAGAGTTGTTTTGGACAATTTCTGCCTGTCTTCTAGCTATTTTTCTGAGAAAGAAGTCATCTCTGTAACCCTCTAATCTTCCATCTTCTTGCAGTCAGATGTATGTGTTGAATTCATGACTTACCCCTATTTGGATGACCAGTTTTCACACTTTTGAAACATATCATTGACATGATGGTGGATGTGTCCTTTTTGTAAATATTTTGCATGGATATCATTTCTTGTTTATCAAGGCCTCTTTATTTTGCCTGGAATAATGACAAAAATTAAATTGGTAGAATGTTGTTAGGAGAGTGAAAATGTAGAAAAAGAACCAAATGTAAGTATATGTAAATTATTGGCCATTATTAAATTATTAAGTAATTTAAGTAAATTACTTAATTACATGTATCAATTTTGCAAGGTTACGCTTTCCAAGTGTTTGTTCAAGCAAGCACTAGCCTGTTTGTTGCTGTGAGAGTATTTCAAAAATGGATCTGCATTTATAATAAATTGATTCTGCCTTTGACTTATTGTATCTACAATCAACAAAGGAGATTGACTTTGGCAATGTGGTGAGCTTCCTCATCCAATCAGTTAGAGGTTTTAAAAAGAAAAACAGCATTTCAGGAGTCAGAAAGAAGAATTTATGCCTCTATTTCATTTTCCCTGGGGGTATTCAAACTCACATTAATAGAGATTTTAGGTTGCAGCCTGCCATACAGAATTCAGACTTGCTAGTCTCCACATTCTCATGAACCAATTCCTATAACAAATCTCTCTCTTTCTCTGTCTATTTTATAATTTTGGTTTTATTTCTCTGGGGAAATATAATGAATACAGCCCTTAAATGGCAAAAGAATGAGAAATGGAGGAATGAAAAATTAGTGGATAAACATTTTAGGACATTGACAATTAGGAAGGATTTTCTTGATAAAGATAAGAGAAAGATGAAAATGAAGGTGGTATATTGAGGAGGTAAAGAAAAGAAAATTCTTCACAATGGAGGATGAAGTTTAAAGCAATTATGTAATAGTTAACTTCAATATATATATATGAACATTCCTGTCCTGAGGCCAAGGTAAAGAAGCACATATGAATAGAGAGTAAGTGGGAAATATAATGACACCATCTTTAGAATTTACCCCCAATATTCTTTGTGCCATTTCAGAAAATATCATTCACTCAATGAAATTGCAGTTGACACTTCCAAGGTCCTGCATTTTCACAGATAAGACTCTTCCTAATATTAAAGCACATTCCTGGAGCTCACCTAGACTCTAGCCTTGGAGAAATCCTCTCTCTTCCCCTCACAGCTCATCTCTGTTCTCCAATGGAAAATCACATCCAATCTACAGGACTGATACCCTGTGTATAGACTGAGAGTTCTGTGCTGAAAGTAGTACATGGTCTTCAAGTCCAGGACTTGCTACTAGGGTAACAAAATGCCAAGCATAGAGGTTGGTCCAGGGAAGAGCACTTTAAACATCAAAAACATTGACTGTTCTTTCTCAGTGAAGAAAGTATACTTGGCTTTGTTCCAAAATTTAATTTGTTCCAAATTTTAAGTAAGGTCATCTGGCTGATGATTTCCATGTCCAAGTTCTTAGAATGCATAACCCTCAATGATTTAATAAGGCAGAAATTAAATTATTATGAAAAATAAACCAAATAAACATGAGTTCCACCATATAATGGTTATATGGAAAAAGATATTCCCATTATTTTTACTAGTATGGTCTCAAACTTCAGCATTGTTCTTAGAGTAGAATAGTAACTTAGAGTTTAATTCATTTATTTACTCATTAAAATTTTTTCATTGACTTCCCAGAACAATTCTGGATGTTGAAGATTGAATAGCAAGGAAAACTTTTGAAGTGACAAACTATGTGTTAATAAATAAGAAACAAATTTCCTTCATGTAATTGTAAGGTCCAGTAGGGAATCAGGACAAGTTGTGGAGTGGAATATGGGGAAGATATTATGGATATTTGTTGATAAATATATAATCAATGTAGACATAATCACCCATAGAGAACAAATGAGTGATGCTTTCCAGCATCATGCATTTGAAAAACTCTTGGATCTGCCAGGAAAGCCCAGTCTTCCTGGGTGAAATTTGTAGCCACATCATCAAAGATCACTAATTCCTAAAACATAGTGGACACTGTAGTTAATCCAGGTCCATCCCTACCCATGTCCAAAGGAAGATGATCAGGATAATAGCATTGGAAATGTGATGCTGTATTTATGGAAAGCTCAGAATATGCTTGTTCCAGACAAATATCCTCTGGGCTGATCTGGCATATGCTTTTCCCACATACTTACAGAGATATGCACACTCTGAAAACATTTTAATTTCATATAGTAGAATAACATATGAGGTATTTTTTGAAATATCATAGACATTCCCAAATAACCAGGTAATTTCCAAAAAACTGTTGACTTCTAAACTGTTGATAATAAAATTTTTACTTGAAAATCCATAACTGCAACATTCCTCCTCATAAACTTCAAGTCCATATTCAAGTCCAGGTTCATCAGAAGACAAATAATATCCTTGACTGTAACTCTTTAAGACTTTATAGGTAAATTATTAGTATATAACATCCTCAAGTTCCTCATTTGCAAAATAGTGTTCCAGTTCAAGTCCAGGTTCATCAGAAGACAAATAATATCCATGACTGTAACTCTTTAAGACTTTATAGGTAAATTATTAGTATACAACATCCTCAAGTTCCTCATTTGCAAAATAGTGTTCCAATTTGTTAGGAATGTTGAGAGTTTCAGTGGACTAATGGTTAAAATCATTCCTACCTAATAAGCACTTATTAAATACAGGTGATAGGTCTTTTATTTATTAAAATGACAAAACAATATTGGGCCAATATCCAGAATTCTTCAGAATGAACAGATTTCCTAGAGATCTTGGGGTCAGCAGGTATTGCCTCTCTCATGTCTACACAACTGGTATTCTTTTTGAGGTGTAATGTCAAAGAGTTCAGAAACACAAGCCAGGGGCTCTTTAGACGAACATAATGAAAGATGTTTCTAGCTGGTCCTGGTATCATGTCTCCCATTTTTAATTTCTCTGGGAAATACAAGCTCCTATTATCATTGCATTTCTGATATCTTCATCCCATCTCTCTGCTTAAGGGTAATTTTAAGCCTTGATTTTTTGTCATACCAGTCCTTCACAAACTGAAACAGAGGATCCTAAAGTTTACTCCAGTTTTTCTCTTCTTTTCCATGTCCATCTAAACTTAAGGAAAAGTACTTCTTTTCCATTTCTTCAAGTTTTGAATTTGAACAAACATTAATAACAAAGAATAAAAATTGATGGTTTTTCCCAAAGGAGATATGGAAGACTTTAGATTTTTTTTTAAAGTTTTGCAAATATATACATATACTCTATATAAATTTTAATAAGTTCAAAATTGAGGAAAATAAATAAATGTCACCCCTTAACAAAAAGACAAGTAATCTACTTACAGAGGAGTCAAGTACTTGAATAAACATTTCCTCAAGGAATATATGCAGTTGGCCCACACCCCGGTGAAAAGATAATGAATATGTTTAGTCATTAGGGATATGCAGATCAAAACTTCATTGAGGTGCCCTCTCAGAGCCCGCGGCAGCAACAGCGAGTGCCTCTGGGCCTCCGCATGGCAGCTGAGATGCTTTCGGACTCGGACGCCATCCGCTGGCAGTGGCTGCAGTAGATCTGGGGGCGGTAGGTCCCCGCCGGGAGGCTGGGCCCTGGTGCAGCTCCAGTGCTGCGAGTTTGAATACCTGATAAAGAAGCACTCGGTGACCATGGGGCACAGCTCGGTCAACTCATCGCAGAGTTCAGTGGACGTGAGCATGGGCCACTCGAGCTTCATCTGGTGCCACCTCAAGATCTCACGCCCAGGGCAGCGGAGGTGGCCTTGGCGGGGCAGCCTCCATCCCGCCTGCACAGCCCCGGCCCAAAGTGCACAAAGTACGGCGGCGACTTCTACCTGTGTTGCCTGGATTAGAACGGCATGTTCACGGACGGGGTGTTCCAGAGGCGCGTGGCGCCGCCGCTGCAGCTGCTGGGCATGTTCACGTTCAGCTTTGACAACACAAACATCAAGATCTTGTCCACTGCGCTGTCAAGCGAGAGGAAGGAGGGGCAGGAGGCGACAGAGGCCCCGGTGTAACCCATGCAGCCCCAGAACTCGCCCCCGACCATCCATATTCTAGACGCCGTGGCCCACCTGAGCAGCCCCCTGCCGTCCCCCACCGGAACCATCGGTGCTGCAAACTCCTGCCCTTCCAGCCTCGTGGAGCGGGGTCTTCTGAGTACAAAATTGGCCATGTAATACCATCTGACCTCAATTTAATTGCTGACAACTCACAGTCAGAAAATGAAAAGGAAGCTTCAGGAGGAGACAGCCGAAAGGACGATTCAAAGCCACCTTATTCCCATGCAGAATTAATAGTACAAGTAATTACGATGACTTCTAATAAACAGCTCACCCCACATGGAATTTATACACAGATCACTATGTATTAGCCGTACTACAGGACAGCAGACAAGGACTGGCAGAATTCATTTCACCACAATCTCTTTCTGAATTGGTATTTCATCAAAGTACGATGCTCCTAGGAAGAACCAGGCAAAGACTCATTCTGGAGGATAGACCCTGCCTCTGAGAGCAAATTAACAGAGCAAATTTTAAGGAAAAGATGGCCTAGGAGTGTGCCTTGCTGTAGAATACCTTTGGGACCACTCTCTTCCAAAAGTGTCCCAGCATCTTTCAATCACGCTGGAGTGCTGTCTGCACACTCCAGTAGCATGCAGACCCCTGAGAGCCTTTCACAGGAAAGTTCACCAGACCCTAGGAGCCCAAGCCTGGTGCCCCACAGCTCAAAGTCGTTGTCATCAAAGAGGCACGATTTGTCCAGAGTGTACCAGGTTCTCAGCTTTCTGGTCAGCTAGTTTTGATAACGGTACAGCGGCAGCTGCCACCAGCCTTAAAGCCTGTTGCCTGCACAGGGGCGGCCATGCCTTCCCAGCAGCCCATGGTGCAGATGGTCCACGTGGTCCACCAGTTGCCAGCGATGCCAGCTCCCAGCGTGGCTGGGCTAGCTCCACAAATGCATCTGCTGTGGCGGGGCAGGCTGTGGTCTCCCATGCAGCCGTGATCCCACCTCCGGAGGCAGAGCCGCAGGATAATGGAGACCAGAGGGAAGCCAAAGTGAAAGTAGAGCTTATTCCTGGAATTGGCCACACAGTGCTGGGAGTCGCTGGTGGGGTGATTCAGACAGCCTAGGCCTTCCCTATCCAGGTGATCACCTTAGTGCAGCAGGTACCTGGAGGCCAGTACCAGCTCTCCATGAAAACTATAATTCAAAACAGGACTCACACTGCGTCCATCACCGCTGCAGCCCAAGGATAGGGGAACAACGCAGCTGCAAGCTCTGCACATGTCAGCGACCCACGCTTCGGCGTCAGCCTCCCTGCCTATGAAGCATCAGAACCTTAGCCAGTCCGATGAGCCAGAACTGAAGCGGATCAAAACAGAAGACGGTGAGAGCATCGTCATTGCTGTGAAGATGAACACACAGCTGGCAGCTGCGAGGGGAAAGGGCATCCGACACTAGACCCTGGGAGACACCTCCTGCTTTAAGAATACCAACATTGTGGTGCCAAAAGGAGGCATTTGCTCTCGCAAGACCCACGGAGCATGGCCTCACCTGGGGGGGCCGCCTGTGATTGGATTTCACCTCTCAGCACTGAACACGCAATCCCAGGTGGACTTTAAACCCTTTAATTTAAAAATAGAAATCACATTTGGGGAAAAAACCACACAACAAACCTTGCTCCAGCAGCCATGTTGTGGTCTCCTGTTTCCCTGTCAGGCACTACTGAGCTGTCACTTTTGTGAGCTCTGCTTTGAAATCAGGTAAAGTTCCAGCTCCCTCTTTGAGACTGAGCATCTCCTGAATGGCACCCATGCCTGGAGCAAGGGGACCTCACAGGGAATGGGCCAGAGCCACCACCCATACTTCCCTTCAGGACCTGCTGCCACATGCCCTGGGAGGCAGACATTATTTTTTTGGTACTTTTTAAAAATTTTATTTTTATTTATTTATTCCCCCCTCATTGAGCTCACTGTCTGTGTCCACTCACTGTGTGCTCTCTGTGACTGCTTGTCTTCTCTTTAGGAGGCACAAGTAACCCAAACCAGGACTTCCCATGTGGGAGAGAGGAACTCAATCATTTGAACTACCTCTGCTCCCTGCTTTGTTTTGTCTCTCATTATGTTTCTTCTTTGTGTCTTCTTGTTGCATCATCTTGTTTCATCAACTAACTGCACCAACCTGTCATGCCAGCTTGCTGTCTTGCTCATCTTCTCCAGGAAGAACCAGGAACAAAACCCAGGATCTCCCATGTGGTAGGTGGGAGCTCAATTGCTTGAGCCACATCTGCTTCCCCAGAGAGTATTTTGTTGTTCACATTTGAAATTAGAATATTCTGAGGTGTACTATTCTTTCTTTACAATATAATGGGGACTGACATTTCAAATCACTCCATTTCTTCTCCAGAAATTTTGGAATCACACAGTAGATCTCATATGAAATTTCACTTGGGAAAAGAAACAATGTAGTTTTTGTTTGTTTTTGTTGTTTTCAGCCTATGAAAGGTTGACTTCTGTCTGACCTATTAAAGTTCAGTTGAAGCTCCTTTGACACCCACAGTGTGTCATGGTGGAGCAGTTGCCTGATGCATTTCCTCACCTCTGTCTGCCATGGCAACAGCATCCTCACTACATGTACCCTGAGGACTGAGGTGTGGCTGTGGGAAAGAACTGTGGAACTCACAGATCCTCACTTAATCATTTCTCCTTCTTGCTACTTTTTGCTGTTTTTCTGTGTTGACTTTGTACCTGACATAATTCTCCACTCTTAAGTAAAGCAAGTCTTGCTAAATATTGTTCATGTTTGAAATCATACAACTATTATTACTTCATTTAGAAAAAAGATTCAACCTTTTATCACACACCCTTTTCAAACACAGGTCCAATGCCGCTCCATGGTCTTTGACTATTTTAGGTGGAATCACCCAGCTCCCAGCGTCTCCAGTGCCTCACCCACATGAGAGAGTCTTGGGGTCCCACTTACTGCCCTGCATCACTTCCTCCAGCAAGAGCTGCTGCCACCAGGTGGAGCAAAAGCTCCATATCGTTGACAGTCCTCGGAACTAAGCACCCTGCAGTTGAGAATTTGCAACATCTCTTCCAGAAAGTAAAAGTGAGAGGAAAGGAAACCAAGGTGAGTGGGAAGAGGAAGGCCTGGCCTGGCTTCAGCCCTCACATCTCAGGGGGAAAAGCACTCACCTTTCCTGAGTGTTCTGGGGGGTTAGGGATGAGCAGCCATGACAGTAGAAAGAGGGCTTTGGCCTTATTGTGAAATTTTTAATGTCATCATCATCACATTATTTATTTAAATGTAGTTAGTTTGGTTTTTACTTTTTTTAAAGAGAGGAAAAACTTGTATTTCGCTAGTGGAATGAAATGGCTCAAAGTGGTATATTTAGGATATTTTAAAATATTTATTATTTACCTAAAGACCAAATATGATAAAGCTGTTCTAAGTATTATATGTCAATCCACAGTAAGGAAATCTCACAATGTTATTGCAGATATACATATTATAAATTATGAAATTACTGTACAATAGCTGGATTTATAACTCAGGTATTTAAGCAATAAAAATGGAACCATCACATGAATGAGGAAATAAACTACATTGAGACACCTCTTCACACCCACTAGGATGGTTATAATTTTTTGAAAATCTAAAATACCTGTTGGTGAGGATGTGTACAAATTAGAATCCTCATACATTGCAGGTGGGGATGTACAATGGTGCAAGCACTGTGGAAAATATTTGGAGAGTTCCTCAATAAGTTATACACAAAGTTAGCATGTGATTTAACAATTCTACTCCTTGATTTATACCTCCCATAACTGAAAGCAGGTACTCAAATAATTGCACACAACTGTTCATAGTAGCACTATTCACAACTAACAACAGGTTGGAACAAGCAAAATATCTATCATTGAATGAATGCACAGCCAAAATATCTTATATCCATACATTGGAATACTGTACAACCATAAAAAGGAATGACGTAATGGCACAAGTGATAACATTGTCAAATCTCAGAAACATGATAAGTGAAAGAAGCCAGAGTAAAAGGTCACATTTTTTAAAAAAAGATTTTGTTTATACAGAATATGTAAATCCATAGAGACAGAAAAAAGGTTAATGGCTGATAGAGGGTGAGGGGTGTGTGAAATTGGAAGTGGCTCCTTTTGTGGGTATGAGCTTTCCTAGGGAGGTGATGAAAATGCTCTGAAACTATATAAAGCTAATGTACAACATTACGTATGTACTAAATGCCGCTGATTATACTAAAAAATCATTAATTTTATTTTATGTGAATTTCACCTCATAAAAATGTGCAGATATGCAAAAGTACAGTAACTGCATATTTTATTCAAAGAAATCAAATTTTCTTTGGAATATAGAGCAAATACAGTTTTGACAAATCAAATTTATTGATACATATTAATAAAGCATAAATCCATCCAAAGTGTACAATCAATGGTATTTGGTATAATCACATAGTTGTGTATTCATCACTTCAATCACTATTAGAGCATTTTCATTATTCCAATAATGATAATAAAAGACAAAAAAACAACAAAAACCTCATTACCTCTCAATCTCCCTATGTTTCCTCTACTGTACAAAGCTTCTATTCTGTTTCTCTCTCTAATTTACTTGTATTTGCATTTTGTAAAAACAGCCTGATATATGCACTATTATCCGTAATATTTCACATGAGTTTTCATTATGTTATACAGACCCAAAAATACACATTTTAATGTATAAATGTGAGTATAAACATCAATAGTTAAAACATTTTTAAACATTTATTTTCTCATATTTCTTTTTCATGCCAAAATGAGACCATATTCAGATAAAAATTTAAAAGTGGCAAATTATAAAGAAACACTTGGGGAGTCTCAACTCAAAAGCTGGAGCCAGGAAGGTGCTGAAACTGGGGTAGGATGGGTGGAGGGCTGCATGGGAGCAGGAAAATTAGAGGAGGCCCCTGGCAGTGGGTTTATTTACCCTGGGGAAGAAGGGTGACCTGGGAAAGAATGAGGGAAACAGCTTGGCAGAGGCAGCTGCCACAGGGACTCACCACCATTATCTCTGCCCTGCAGTCTCAGGCTCAAGGAGCCACCGCATCAGGCACCAAGGAGCCTCCACCAGGATTGCCTGCCAACACCCCCTCATCCAGATAAAGTACTCAACTGTGGGAAATTGCACAAATCCTAAAAGACTTTAATACAGTGGCAATATCTCAGGAATCCACCCCACCTCTACCTGGAGAGATGGCTGGAGGTCCTATAGCCAAAAGCTAGTGTTATCTACAGGTTAAAGTAGTAAAATTTTCCTACATGTGGAGCATTAGTAACTTCAGTTTTTGTCGAGAAGAAATGGGTGAAGTGTTAAAAAGCTCAACATTTTCATCTGGCCCAAATGAAAAAATGTAATGTAAGACAAAGAGCATATCAATTTGTACAGGTTTTTAAAAATTCATTATAAAGAATTTTTTGCTTGACAAAGCTAATGGTCCCTTACCGGATGAATAGCTTACATTATTTTGTGAGCTGGTTTTCCAGTTTTTAATGTAATTTTTGAATGTGAAATGGAAGAAAGCAAAAGAATCAAGTGAAAATAAATAATGTAGTCCCTGAGGATTTTAAAGAAATGAGATTTATTTTTTACAGGGAAAGCACCAAACCTTGACAAAATGACTGACAACTTGTCAGCAGCTGCAGACAAATATGCCCTGGATCTGCTGAAGTTCATGTGTGAAGACGCTTTGTGTAGTAACCTCACTGTAGAAGTTGCTTAATTGCACAGTGCAGAGCATTTGAAAGCACAAGCCATAGACATTAATAGTTGCAGTGTACTTTGACAACTTGGGTGCAAAGATGGGAAAAACTAGAACAGCAATCGCGGGACATAATGGAAACATCAGCCTGGAAGTCTGTGATTCAATCTCAGCCTCGAATAGTACCTGAAGCCTGCTGAGCACTAACATCTGCACAGTGTCCACAGTTTGGCATTTCACCCAAACAACTAAACCAGTACTGAAAACTTCCATGAACTTTAAAACAATGGAATAGAGGAATAGACTTACTGCTCCAGGTTCAGAAGGAGTCTAATACACAAAGCATAAGCAAAAGTTTTTTCCCCTTATATTGTCCACAGAACAGAAGCTTAAAAAGCATAGTGTTTTTTTTTTCAGGTGGATAATTTATGGTTTATTCTTCAGCTTTAAATTAGACTGATTATATTCTTAATACTCTTCAAGGCCTTAAATTATCTTCAATGACTTCTCCTGTTTAAATAATTCTTTAATATTTTTATTGTGCCTTGTTATTTTCACCAAGGTTATGAAGAATTGCACTAGATCAATAATGCAGTAATATTGATAAGTGATGGTATTAAGTTTGCAAAGGATCTTCCATTATTTTAGAAAACAAAATGAATTTTATAGGGTTTGTCCTATGCTCTCTCAAAGGTTCTGCTTAAAACCACTTGTGTTGGAGATTACCTGGAATGTCTCCAGTCTAAGTTCTATGAAGAGTAGAGCGTGCTTACTTTCAAGGTAAGTTATGGCAATACACTGCTTCAATTCTAATTTAATTTTCATTTCAAGGGCAAACGTGAACTGAGTTGATGTAAAACTTTAGTAAAATTTGTAATGTTTGTCTCTATGTTAACTGTCCAACAAACTAAGAAAAACAAACTTTTGTTTTTGTTATTCTCCCAAGTTTACAATGATTGAAAACTGATCAAGGTTATGATTTCAACAAGAAGAAAGCATGTTTTGTGCTGAAGTAATATTTTTAAAGTTTATATTGACCTACATTTATATGAAGAATTCTGTACTTGTTAAAAGAAGGATGACCTAATTTAGTTTAAATGAGTGGGCTGATTAAGAAAGATGTATGCTCTTTTAAATGTGCAACTTTTGTATATTGAATGATAATTTTTTTGCTTTTGAGGGAATTAATTAGGTATAATTAATTATGTCTTAAATTTTAAAATAAATTTTAAGACAGATTGAGGCCAGTGGGGCATTTGTGATCATAAGAAAAATATCTTTGCTTATAGTTAAATTGTTTTGAATTTCAGATATTCATTATGGAACTTATTCATGTTTTATCACACTTTGGGCATGGCACCTGAATAGTAAATGAATCCTGGACAGTCTACTCTCTAAACTCAATTAACTGATATAATTTGCTTGTAGGATATGCACACTAATGGAGAGAACCATTAGAACATGTCAGGATGCACTTTGAACATTTGTTGTCCCCCATTTTCTCCTTAATGTTTCAGTTACTGTGCTAACATTGCAGATGATATTGAAATTTTGCATAATGTAAACAGGATAAATGATAAACTGCTTTTTGTGGGCTATTAATTATAAATGAACTTTAGCTTTAAACACATACACTTGTTCTGTATTTGATATCTTTATTCAGTATAGAGGTCTATTCTGGTGCATTGTCCTAGAGAAGCAGGAGAGTTCAGTGTCAAGTCACAACAACTCAATTACTGAAGAGTGAAAAGTGGTTTTCCAGGTAAGATTTTATATTTAAGCAGAAAAGAAAAAGTGTATCACTGGAAAAAATGCATACACCTCTATATTTTCACATATAACCTTATTCTAGTCTTCTGATTAATATTTTATAATTTGTTAATTTAGGTTTTGAATTCAGGACAAATGGGAAAAAATGAAGCCTCATGTTTTAAAATAAAAAGAATCACTTGAATTCCTCTCAGATGGCCAATTCAATTGTGAATGAAATGGTAGTAAAATCATTCCATGCACTGTGTAAGATACTATAAATTTTATATAATTTCCTGTAGCAGTTTGAAATGATTTTATGAATTACCAAAAAAGAAAGATTATGTTTTTGAACTAGTTTATTCCTGTGAGTGTGACACCTTTTGATTGCACTAAATTAGGTTGTGGGTCCTATTATTAGATTACTTGTAAGATCAATTTAGAGCTTTTGATTGGACAAGTCAGTGAGGCACAGGTTCAGTTTCTGTCCCCTTGCTGGGTCTGATATAAACCCAGAGACACACAGACAGACACAGGAAAAGTAGGCTGCCTTATTTGATCCTGCCATATAAAAGAGGATTAGAGGATCATTTAAGCAGGAAGCCCCAAGAAGCTGGGCCCACAGATCAATTCAAGAGGAGATCAGTCCTCCTGTATGTCTCACAGCTTACAGTTGAACTCCAGAAGAAAGCAGAGAAGCCAAGACTGATATCGGTGGCCTGGAAAGAGACAAGTCTTATGCCTGCTTGCTCTCAGCTGAGCTCAAACCTCAGCAGAGTGAGGCAGTCATCTTGATTCAACACATGTCAGCTGACTTTGGTAAGAAAGCATCTCTGATGGTGTCTCAGTTTGGGCTTTTCATGGTCCAAACCATGTAAAGATTTTACCTGTAATAAATCCCCTGTATAAAAGACAATCTATTTCTGGCACTTTATATTGGCAGTCCTTTATCAAATTAAACATTTTCCATTATCAAAAACAAGCATAAAATTGGCTTCCAATTTTCCTTAAGATATTTAAATACATTTTTAGCCTCTTCTAGAGAGTACTATGTGGTCTCTACACTACCATTCTCATCCTCCATTCTTTACCTGAATAACCTGTTTTTTTATTGGTCACATCATTATGCCTGTTGAAAATGTTTATATTCATTCATCTTTCCTTTATTTTTATTTCCAGATTTATTTCAGAGAATTTCAGCCATTTAACTTTAGAGACCTGTATGTTAGATTCCCTGCTGAATCTCCAGGGCCTGGGAAATTTACCAGTACACATAATGCAGTCAAAAGGATTTATGAATGAATAAAGAAATGAATGAATTTTCAAAACTACCCTTCACAATGATCTTACATATCCAACATTATATGAGGGTTATAATTCTGTAATTATCTTGTAGTCCAATCAAGATGAGCAATGTGTATCCCAGAGAATGGAGCACTAATTAGGATTATTATCTGTATAATCAAGGTGTGACCCCTGGAATATAGCCCTTATTAGGTTTATTGAATATTTCAAAGGAATACAAAAAAAAACCATTATATTCCCCTTGAGAAAAGAAGCTGAACAAGGCAGGACCTTGTGAGAAGAGCAAAGTACAGCTTAAGTTTGCAACCTGCCTCAGAACCTAGTTGACCTCACCATGTCCTCCAATTTTTCTCTTCTGATGAGTTCTCCAATCAGTAGATGTGACCTTATTTACTTACACTTTTAGAAGTCCTGACTATATTCAAACTTTTAAAATATCAAAACATCTTACATTTTCTTGTGTCAAATTTTGCCTCATCATACTCATTTCCTTTTTTGATTGTGTCCTTTTTCCATTTTTATCTTGAATCTATTCTATTCCTTATAATTTCCTCCTCCAAGATCCTATATCTTTGCTGTTGAATACTGTCCACACTAGCCCCATGTGGCTATCAAATTTTAATTAATTAAATTGAAATAAAACTAAAAATTCAGTTCTTCGGTAGCTCTAGTCAAATTTCAAGTACCCAACAACCACATATGGATAGTGGTTTCTCTAATGGACTGGGTAGATATAGAAGAGTATTTTTATTGTAGAAAGTACTATTAGGCATATTGATCTTGACTGTGGATATTTCTTTTCTTTTTTATATTTGTAAATGATTCATTTTTTGTTTCTATTAATCCCCTCCTATGTTTTTCCTCAAATAATGTTTTATTTTATTTTTTCAACTTCTTAAGGTAGGGGTTTATATCATTTGGTTATTTATTTTAATTATTTCAAGTATTTTTCACAACATAAGGCCAAGAATTTTCCTGGGAATATTAGTTTAGTTTTGTGACTTTGGCAATTTTATGTAATGTATTCAACTATTATTATTTTTCATAATGTAAATTTTATTTGTACCAAGGTTAATTTGAATTTCCTCCTTAAATTTCAGTTCATAGATTATGTTTTCTGTTTGTCATTGTATTCTGATTTTATTTCCTTTTGAGTAGGGAATGATGGTTATCCCTTTCAAATTTCTGCAGTTTTCCTCCATTTTATTTTATGAACCATTTTTATGCCAGGACCACAAGTTCTTTAAAAATAGATTTTATTTTTTGGGATGTGGTACTTTCATATTTACCTTTTGGAATAATTATAGAATTCATTCTAATTTTTCTTAGGAAGAAGGAAGTATTTTTATTGTCAAAAGAAGTGAGAGACACAAGATAAATAAGTTAAATTGGCCTGATATGGAGTCCCTCGTGCAAAGCCCATGTCAGGAAACCAAATCTTAACTAAATTTCTTTCTCTTATAAATGCCCCTTCTCCAAGAACCTGAAATTTAAGAACAACCAATCTTATCTTGCCAGCTCCCTTTTTCTTCTGTAGATTAGTTCCTCTAAATCAAGGTTAAGTCAAGTAAGGAAAACTACCCTGCAACAATGTTTATTTTCTTTAAGACAAACTTTTTGCTTAGATAAGCCTTGATTTTTGTTGAATGTTACAGAATTCATGAAATACTTACTGAAGATGTAAGATCCAAAAAATTAACTTCCTGCATATATTTTCTTTTTTCAGTTTCTGGTAATGAGAATAGAATCTGAACACGACTACTGAGGGCTCTGGAGAGAAAAAAGACAGAAGAAGGCACCTGCTGAACCCTTTGAGTTCTCTGTCCTCCCCCAAATCACCACAATTTATGAGTGTCTCTCTCAGATCTGAGCACCATTCTTTCTGTGTTTGAGCTCTCTGATATCGCTATCTCTTATTCCAAATTCAGTGGGTCAATCTTATTGATGAGAAAGCTCAAATTTTGAGACTGAATCTCTACCATTATGGTGCACCCCACAGTTTCATTTTTGCTACTGCTGGTTCCATTGCCTCACATACAAAGTAAGATGCAAAATGATAAAGATGGGTCTTCACACTTTTAAACTTTTGATACTCTGCCTTCCAGCATTCTGGCATATTACATGTTCAAAGATTATTTTGCTGGAATCTGTGCCTATCAAACAAAAGGCAAAATCTCACCAAAGACAACCTAGAATGACAATGTTCTTTTGCTTTGCTATATTTCATTTAATGAATATATCCAATTTGCAGGCAGACTTTTAGGTTATTTCCAGTTTGTGGCTTGGTATCGGTTAAATTGTATTCCCCAAACAAGATATGTTAAAGTCTTAATCCCCAGGCTTGTTACTATGACTTTAATTGCAATAGAGTATTAGAAGATGTTATTAGTTAAGATGAGGCCAAATTGGATAAGGGTTGGCAATAATCCTGTATAAATTGTGTCCTTTAAGAAGGAAAGAATTGGGCACAGACAGAGAGAAGATGCCATGTGACGGAGGCAGAGATGGAGTCATGCTGCCACAAGCCAAAGTACACCAAGGATTGCATGTAATAGAAGCTAGGAGAGGCATAAACGATATTTTTTTTTTTTAAATTTATCCTTGGGAAATTTTTTAAATTAAAATTTTTTGATTATTTTTTATTTTTAAAGAAGCTTTAGATCACATAAATGTTACATCAAAAATATAGGGGATTCCCATATACCCTACTGCTCCCCATCCCACGCTTTCCCCCATTAACAATATCTTTCTTTTGTGTGGTACATTTGTTACAATTGATGAGCACATATTGATCCATTGTTACTAACCATGATCTATATTTTACATTTTTTAAAAAAGATGCTTAGATTACATAAATGTTACACAAAAATTATGGGGATTCCCATGTTCCCCACCTCATACCTCCCACAACCTCCCACATAAACATCTTTTATTAGGGTGGCACATCACCTGCAATGGATACACACATCCTGGGGCTTTGCCGCTAAGCATGGATCATAGTTCAAATTGTAGACCACACTTTCTCCCACATAGTTCTGCATGTTATATACTGATGTAAATTGGCCTATATCTGTCTTTGTAATATCACTCAGGATAATTCTCAAGTCCCTGTGTTACAACTGTTTTTCTCTCTCCCTACCCCCAAAGCATCCAGTGGCCACTGGCTCCACATCAATGATGTAATTTCTTCCATTGCTTGAATCACAATCTTTCTACAACAGAATCCCAGTAAGTCCACTCTAGTCCATAGCTCTTCCCCCAATCCAGAGGAGACTGGGATGGTGATGTCCACTCCACCTCCAAGTGAGAAGGGGCTTATATCCCATGGATAAGATTGATGTTATTATCCTGCCTGCAGCTGCAGACTCTCTCTATTCCCTGGGATGGCTGTTGTCCATCATCATATCCCCACCAGGTGTATTGGGTGAGTCTATTGAGCTGTAGAGTAGGAGTTGCAGCTCCACCAAGATTCCAGGCACATGGGCAGGCACATGGGCAGGCCAAAGACTCCAGTCTCTGGAGGTACACCTAAAAACTCCAGCATCACATATAGGTTTGAATTGAAGGGACTGATGGACTATGTGCAGGGAGGATTTATTTGAATCCAACTCTGTCAGTCTCAAGAGCACAGATTCCAAAGTATAGTCCACTGATAAGGTATCAATCTCTGGAGCTGTCCCCCTTTATATAGGACCTGGGTGTCTCCAGAGCCCTCAGGAGCCCCTCTTTGTGGGGTGATAGCCACTTTGGTGTTCTATGAGATCCTACTGAGGTGTGTGTAAGTGTTACCTCTGGGATGACCTCCCAACTCATTTTGAAGTCTCTTAGCCATATGAACTCATTTGACTTTACCCTTTCCCCCTTTTATTCAAGGTCTTTTTCCAGACATATTGCCAGTTGGTGCTTGGTAGTAATCCCTCATTGCCAGGGAGGCTCATCCCTGGGAGTCATGTCCCATGCTAGAAGGAAGGTAATGCATTCATATGCTGAGTTTGGCTTAGAGAGAGGCCACAGTTGAGCAACAAGGAGGCTCTCAGGCAGCAACTCTTAGGTACCCCATAGCAATAGGCTAAGTTTCAATTTCAAGAGCAAAACTCATAAGGCTAGTCATCAATAACAAGAAACCATCAGTGGATCATCCTCCTTAGCCAGACACTTCCCTGAACTTGGGGGATTGTTGGTGCTCCTTTGGAGAATGTGGCAGAGCTGTCCAGGCTGGGAATTCAGTATTCTCTCATTTATTGAGTGATTCTCCACCATCTGTGACTATGCCCCACCCCTTGATCATTTAAACAATTTTATATATCTTTATGTATGTTCAGATGAACTTCCTCCCATGAAACCCCTATCCCTGACATCCCCACCAATGATCCTTTCTCACCCCTGTTGTAACCCTTCTGTGATCTAAAGCTTCTTTAAAGATGAAGTCCATATAATAGCGAAATACAATTAATAGGGAAATGAAATAATAGTAATAAGTTTAGATGTAAGAGATAAAATACATGGAAACTTTAAAAAAAAATACCAAAAATAAAATAAAATTAAAGGATTGGGGTTATCCAAACAATGGGAAAAAACAAAAAAATTAAAAAAAAATTTTTTTGACATTTTTCCTTTTATCACTGCAATATCAGGTGTCCAGTCTGTACCATGGCACCTTCCCCCTCTCATTCCCCAGTTTCTCACTATTTTTCATTTTTAAACAGACTCTTCACTAAGTATTTTGAAGGAAGCATGGTCCTGCTGACACTTGATTTTGGACTTCTAGTTCTTTTAGGTCACCTAGTTTGTACTTTGTTATGCAGCCCAAGGAAACTAAAATTGGGATTTTACAAATAACGATCCTATAAGCCTTCTCATACATGCCTTCTGGTGAAACATATATGGGTATCTGTTGGGTGGGGAATTGTTTAATCAGAGTGTATGTGTAGGTGCAGTTTTAGAAGATACTGCCAAATAACTTTCCAAAATGGTTTCACATGTTTACCATTTTTTAAAATTCTTCTGGAATTTGTCTTTCCATTTTTTCTACCAATTTTTATATTGAATAATTTCCCCCTTCTTGATTTCTGGGAACCCCTTTGCATACACTAGATACTAATGTTTTGTCATATATGATGCAAATGACACATCACAGTCAAACTATGAAACTCAAAGATAAAGAGATCTTTAAAGCAACAAGAGATAAATGAGTGATCACTTAGAGAACAGTTTCAATGAGATTCACTTTTGGAGGCCACAAGGGAGTGGAATGACATATTCAACGTATTGAAGGAAAAAAACTGTCAACCATAATTTCTATATCCAACAAAATGAAAGTGAAATAAAGACAATCCAAGATGAAAGAGAACTAAGAAAATTTCTTGTTAATGAATAGGCTGTCTTGGTTTGACAGGCTATTATGATGAGTACCACACATGTTAACATAATCAACTTGGATGTATTGCCTCATATTTTTAAATCCTGTAAGTGAAAAATCAAGATGTTAGCAAGGCAATTCTTTCTCCTGGAGTTGTGGCATTCCAGTGACGACAGTCTTTCATTACATGGCAATGTCTTACATCTCCTCTTGTGGCTTTCTCCTACTGACTGTAGCCAAATATTTTCTGCTTATATGGGATCCAGTATTATGGATTCAGGTCCATCCTGGTTCATTCGTGCCATACATAAAAAAGATCTTAGAAGGTCTTATTCACAAATGGGTATACACTTTAACCCTTCAAAGTGTCCAATTTACAAATAGGTTCACACACACAGGAACATGTATTAAGAATAAGAATATGTCTGCTTTGGGGATATACAATTCAACTAACAAAAACATGCCTTACAAAATTCTTAAAGCTAATACTACAAAATTGAAAAGAAATTACTCCAGACAGGAACTCCAGTTCACAGGGAGAAATGAAAAGCATTAGAAATTATAATTATTTGTGTTAATGTAAATTGGTATATAGATATACTTTTTCCCATTTCTTGCCTTAGCATCTTTAAAAGACATAAGATTATATAAAACAATAATTATAATGTTATATGGTACATTAATAACATACATAGATATATTTAGAATGGAATACAGAATAGAGGGAAGACATGGCAGCACATTAGAGAAAATTTTCTATATTTTCTGAAATTAAGTTAACATTGGTCATCAGTAGACTGTGATAAATTTATATATATATTTTTTCTTACCTTTCAATTAAAATCCCTAAAGAATAAGAAAAGAAAAATTTTAAATTAATTTGAATGATGATGTAAAAATATGTAACACAACAAAGGCAGTAAAAAGCAACAGAAGAACAAAAAAGATAGAAGACATAGAAAACAAATCCCAATGTGAGAAAAATACATCCAAACATGACAACAATCACATTAAATATGAATAGTCTAAACATGCCAAATTTGGAGATTATTATGCTGGATGAAATTGCAAGATCCTATTATGTTCTGTCTATACAAGATGCACCTTACATTCAAAGACACAAGTCAGTTGAAAGTACAATAATAGAAAAAGATATACCATAAAAATAGCATCCATTAGAGATCTGGAGTGGTTATATTATTATCAGACAAAATAGACTTTAGAGCAAAAAATTATACTGCAAATACAGTGAAACATTACATAATAATAAAAGGGTCAATAGAATGATATGACTACTGTAAATATATGCACACTTAAGAAATAAGCTTCCATATACATTAAGGAAATACTGGCACCTATCTCAGAGATAACAAAGTAAAGAAGGGAGCAATGTTACTGTCAGTTCCTCCCATTTTATGCTAACAGCAAACAGAATTTATAATGACTGTTTTAATTATATATATAGTTGTTTGTCTCACACAGAGCATGTTCTTCCTCTGAATGTCCAGGCTAAAGCTGTTTTTAGCATGTATAGTTGATGTACAATGAATGTTACTGTATTAATGAATTAATTAATATTCAGTGAATGAATGAATGGCACCTCTGCCAAAGATGGGAAAGCAAGAGATAGCATATTACAGGAACTATTAAAAGTTGTTCCAAATGCCTTCTGTAACATTTTCCAAACTGAATTACCAGAAATGCTCATAGCTATACATTTAAAAAGAGGAGTTTGATACACTTTACCGACTCTGTTCCTTTCTTGGATATTCTCAATGCCCATTGCTGTATTTAAAACCTTTTTCTCACTTTTGCAAGCTTATTTAACCAGAATGTTATTAATATCTTGAGAATTGCCCTTTAGAACCTGGTTTGTAATATGCTGGCCTCTAGGATAAGATAGCTCTGAGGCAGTGGGGGATGGGCCTGAAGAGGTGGATTGTGGTTAGGCTGTGAGATTTCTGCTCTAAAATGGTGAAGAATTTGAACTGTACTTTGCAGACTACATAAACCATTGAAAGATTTTAGATATCAGAATAACATTGTCTAATTTGCATTTTATAAATATTCTAGAAGCAGCGTAGAAGAAGACCAGACAAGAGGGTGAGGAACTAGTGGGAATATTTGACAATGATCCAGGCTATAAATGATGAAATACTGGACAAAGAATATGAAAACAGAAATGAGGATATGGGGTGAAATTAAGAAAATATATTTAGGGAAGCGGGTGTGGCTCAATCGATAGAGCCCCCGTTTACCATGTGGGAGACCCTGGGTTTGCTTCTTGGGGCCTCCTTGTGAGAGCAGGCTGGCCCGTGCAGCACAGTGGGCTGATGCAGCAGGACCTCACAGCAAGGGGGAGATAAGCAGACACGGAAAAAGCACACAGCGAATGGACACAGCAAACACAAGCAGCAAGGGGAGGATAAATAAATAAATAAATAAATACATAAATACATAAATAAAAAAAAGAAAATATATTTAAGAAATAAGATAGACACATCTTCATGATTAATTACATTGGTCAGTGAGAGAGAAGAATTTGTCAAGGAAAACTTCAAGTTCCTGGCTTAGAGAAATATTGGTGACATTCATCCAGAGAAGATCTTTAGTTAAAGTACCCATGAGAATCCAACTGGAAATACAGAAATGGGGCTCAGGAGAGTGTTCTGGGCTAAATATGAAGGATTGGGGCTCACTGGCATTTGAACTGAGTTGAAGCCATAGGTTTTGATGTGATAACTCAGAGCACGTAAAGTGGAAGTCAAGTGCACAGGAGACTGAACCTTGAGTAACATCAAATTGTAAGGAACTCTGGGGATTTTCAGGTCTGTGGTTAAAACTATAATGTTCTTTTGGCAAATATGGGAGGGAAGGTTATTGGTTTAGGGTGTTGGATGTCTGGGTATATGGGTGCACCTGGGGCCAGCTTCAATGGAATATGTAAGTGTTCATCTTTTCATAGTTTGTAATATCAGTGGGTGGAGACCCACAAAATAAACAAGAAAACATCAAACTCTCATCCTGGGGAGTCCTGTTATGTATTCAATTAGAGGGCCAATAATCACTCAAGGATGTAGACAGTGCCTAATACAAGAAAACAGACCGATATGTCAAGACTTCAATATTATTGCAAGTAACTATGAATCTTATTTTTCAAAAATTGAAACTTAGTGGTTACAATAGGTTCCAAGGGGAGGGGGATGGAAGAATAGAATAGATGGAATACAGGGCAGTTTTAGGGCATTAGAGTTGTTCTACATGATCTTGCAATAATGGATACAGGTCCCTTAAACTTTCATCAAAACCTATAAAAGTGTACAATCCAAAATGTAAACCATAATGTACGCCATTGACCATGGTTAGTAGCAATACTTCAATATTTGTACATCAATTGTAACAAATGTACCATCCACATGTAAAATATTATTACTATGGGAGAGGGAAAAAGGGGGAGGGTGTTGGGTATATGCAAATCCTCTATATTTTCTATGTGACTTTTCTGTATCTTAAAGCTTCTTTGAAGATTAAATGGAAAAAAAATAAGACAGTGAGGGAACATATGGAAGAAAATGTCATTGTACATACAAGACAACAGATCTTACAGTGGTGAAAGGCACAATGTCTAAAAATTTTTTTGTTATTTCAAATTTTTAAAAAAAATTTGTAGTGATTATTTTTTAAATTATTTCATTTTCTTAATAATTTATTTGTTTATTTTGTTGGCTTCATTTTGCAGAGGTTTTGGATCACAGAAGGGTCACAACAGTGGCAGGGGAGGCTCACTGTTGTGGGGTGTCAGTGATAGGGAATGCATAGGAAGGGGTTCACCAGGGGCATGCCTCTACAGTGTATGAATATGCTCAAGTGTTCATGGGGCATTGTCTTGGTGGGTGGAGATCCACACAATAACCAAAAGAATATTGAATTCCCATCCTGGGGAGTTCTGCTACATTCTCTAATAGGAAAGCAAGAATTCCCCAAGTACTGAGGCAGTGCCTAGAGAAGGAAGACAGACAATTATGCCAGGTCTTTGATATTGATGATTGTACTTATGAAACTTTTCTTGTGAAATTGAAACAGCTTAGCATTATTTATTGCCTAAAAGTTACTTCCTGAAAGCCTCCTTGTTGCTCAAATGTGGCCTCTTTCTAAGCCAAATTCAGCATGTAAATGCACTACATTCCCCCTAGCATAGGACATGACTCTGGAGGATGAGCCTTCCTGGCACCAAAGGATTTTTTCCAAGTGCCAACTAGCAATGCATCTGGAAAAAGACCTTGACCAAAATGGGTAAATGATAAATACAAATGAGATTTTATGGCTAAGAGATTTCAAAGTGAGTTGTGAGGTCATTTCAGAGGTTACACTTACGCAAGTCTCAGCAGGATATTATTGAGTACCAGAGTAAACAGTGCCTCAAATAACAGGGTTCCTGTGGGCTCTTGAGACATCCAGAAATTATAAGCAGGGCAGACAGCTCAGGAATCTGTCAGTGGTCTCGCTTTGGAATTTATGATCCCCAGTTTAACAAAGTTAGACTCATTCATAGCTTCTTAACACATGGCTCTTCTGCTCCTTTTATTTGAACCTATAATTAGCACTATACTTGATAAATATATGTCTGAGACAAATCTTTGGTCATATCCATGTACCAGTTGAGCCTTCAATCTCAGCAGAGTTGCAACATCTGCTCTCCAGTTCATTGGACTCACCCAGGACAACTAAAAAGGAGATGATGATGGACAACACCTTTCCCAAGGAACAGAGAGCATCTGCAACTGTAAGCAAATTAGTTCCATCCATTTATTTCTTGTGATCTAAGCTCTCTCTCCATTAGAAGCAGAGTAGGCACCACCATCACCAAATCCTCAAGATTGGAGAATGAACAATGGACTAAAGTAGATGTATTATTATTATACTATAGACATTATTATTCTAGCAGTTGAAGAACTCTTATCATTGATATAAAGTCAATTGTCACCAGAGGTTCTGAAGGATGGCACAGGGAAGAATAAGTGTAATATGGGAGCATTTTCAGGACATTGGAGTTGTCCAGCATGACATTGCAATGATGGATACAGGTCATTGTATATTTTGTCATAACCTACAAAATTGTGCATGACAGAGTGTAAATTATAACGTAAACTGTAGTCCATGGTTAGTAGCAATGTTTCAATATGTGTTAATCAATTGTAACAAATATACCACACTAATGAAGGATATTGTTAATATGGGAAAGTGTGTGGGGGGAGGAAATGAGGCATATAGGAATCCCGTATATTTTTATGTAACATTTATGTAATCTAAAGCTTCTTTAATAATAAAAATAATAAATTTTAAAACTGTAAAGGATATTCAGAGTTCAGGGTATTGGACTAACTGTATCCAAATATCTCCTACTTATAGAGACTACAGCCATATTGAATTAGGCACACCCTCATGCAGTTTGGCCTCACCTTAACTGATAACATCTTCAAAGGTTCTATTTACAAATATGTTCACACCAACAGAACTCAGATTTTGAACATGAGCATGCTTTTTGTGGGGGACATGATTCTACTCCTGTATGTGTGTATACACACACAAATATGTATATATATAAATACATATATATATATGAACAGACAGACATATGCAGTCACACTCAGACACATACAGCAAACTTACCCTACATGAGATGTTAAAGGAAATTATTCAGGGTGAAAGAATGTGATACCAAACAGAAACTTAAGGCAGTTACTCAACTCTACCATTTTAGCACAGAAACACCAAAGACAATATGTAATGAATTAGTGTGACTGTGTTCTAATTAAACCTTATTTATGGACACAGAAATTTGAATTTCATGTAATTATTACATTTCATGACATATTGTTCTTATTTTTATTTTTTCAACCATTTAAAAATGTGCAAAGCTTCTTAGCTCAAAAACTTTGCAAAAACAGGTGGGAAACTACATTTCTACACAATCCATGTATTGGTAACTTGTGCTCTAAATACATCAGATAAATGACAGAAATTATCAAACTGGATAAAAAGGCAAAATGCAACCCTATGCTGTCTACAAGAAATCCACTTAAATACAAAGACGTAGATAAGTTAAAAACTGAAATTATATAAAAATATACCACACAAATGATAATCAAAGAAAGACATAGTAGCTATATTAATAGCAAAGTAGACTTCAGAACAAGAAATATTGCCAAGGATAGAAAGGAACTGTACATAATGATAAAGCCATCAGTTTTTGAAGAAGACATAATCCTATATTATATGCACCTGTATTAGTCAGCCAAAGGGGTGCTGATGCAAAATACCAGAAATCTGTTGGCTTTTATAAAGGGTATTTATTTGGGGTAGAAGCTTACAGTTACCAGCTATAAAACATAAGTTACTTCCCTCACCAAAGTCTATTGCCATGTGTTGAGGCAAGATGGCTGCTGACATCTGGCGGGGTTCAGGCTTCCTGGGTTCCTTTCTTACTGGGGCTTGCTTCTCTCTGGGCTCAGCTTCTCTGGTATCTTGACAAGGCCAGCTGTAGACTATCAGGTGAATGGCTTGTTTCTCTTCCCAGGGCCTTTTCTCTTTCCTCACGACCAAGCTCCTCTGTATGTTTACTTCCCAGGGCTCCAACTCAAAAACTCCGACTTTCTCTTCTGCCATGTTTTTTTCTCTATGAGTCCCCACCCACCAAGGGTGTGGGGACTCAGCATCCTATTGATGTGGCCCAATCAAATCCTTAATCATTATTTAATCAAGTAAAAGTAAAACCTCTGAATCCAATACACTCTAATATGCCCAGAGAACAAGACCAGTTAAAAGCATAATCCAATATTTCTTTTTGGAATTCATCAATAATATTGGACTGCTACAGCACCTAACCACAGAAACTCAAAATAAAAGACATAAAAATTCATAGCTTGGAAAGGAGAAAATAGTCACATCTACAATTATACTTGAAGAGTTCAACATTTATCTCTCAATAATTGGCAAAACAAATAAGTAAAAAATCAATAAGGATATAGATGATCTGAAAAATAATACAATCAATTTGACACAATTTGTACATATAGAACACTAAACAGTGCCAGAGCAGAATACACATTCCTCTCAAGGGCACAGGGAATATCCAACAAGCTAGATCATATTCTGGTAAATAATACAAACTGTGGCAAAAATAAAATAATATAAATAATACAAATTATTTCCTGTGACCATAGTGGAAATGAACTAGAAATCAATGACAGAAAGATATCTGGAAAAATTGGAAATTTAACAGTGTTCTTATTAATAACCCATGGGTCAAAGAGAAAATTACAAAGGAAATTAAATATTTTAACTGAATGAAAATGAAAATACAGTGTATACAAAAGGATGAGGTGCAATAAAGCAGTGTTTAAGAGAAATTTATAACATTAAATATTTATGTTATAAAAGATGAAAGATCTCAAATTAATAAGCTAAGACTCCATTGAAAGACTCTATAGAATGAAGCAATGGGCCTGTGAACTGTAGTATTTAATTAAGATAAGTAACCCTTTCTAAAAGGAGGGAATTTTCTCTTTAATGAATCTCACTCAATAGGACAGGGTCTTTCATGTCAAATTGTCATATGAGGAACTACATATTGAGAGACAGTTTTTCCATTTTTTATATATGATGTCTCATATTGAGTGAAATAAGCCATACATAAAAGTACAAATAGGGAAGCAGATGTGGCTCAAGTGATTGGGCTCCCGTCTACCATATAGGAGCTCCGGGTTTTGATTCCCAGCCCCTCCTGGTGAAGGCAAGCTGGCCCAAGCAGAAAGCAGGTCCATGCAGGAGTGCTGGCCTGCACAGGAGTGCTGACCCATGCGGGAGGGCTGGCCTGCACAGGAGTGCTGACCCATGCGGGAGGGCTGGCACACATGGAGTGTTGGCCCACACAGAGTGCTGACATAGCAAGATGATGCAACAAAAAGAGACACAGAGGAGAGACAATAAGAGACACAGCAGACCAGGGAGCTGAGGTGGCACAAGAGATTGAGCACCTGTCTCCACTCCAGAAGCTCCCAGTATTTGTTCCAGGTGCTTCCTAAAAAGAAGACAAGCAGACACAGAACACACAGCAAATGGACACAGAAAGAAGACAGTGAGTGCAAAAAACAATGGGGGGTGGGGAATAAATAAAAAAAATCTTTTTTAAAAAGGACAAATATTGTATGGTCTCACAAATATGAAATAAATACAATGAGTAAACTCATGGAGGTAAACTCTAGAGTATAGGTTACTAGGGGATAAAATGTGGGTTGAGAATGTAAGCTGATGCTCAATGTATGTAGAATTTTTAATTTTTTTTGTAAAACTGTGTAAATGAATAGAGTTGATCATAACACAGTTATAGTGAGTATAATATTGCTGATTTATAAATGAGATTATGGCTGAAAGGGGTAGTCTGTCAATTGTTAATGGAAAGAAAACTAGAGAATAATCTAGGGAATGTATAACATTGTGATTTCACTGGTGAATGAAGATTGTAGTTAATAGTATAAACATAATATTTTTATTTTACAAAGTGTTAATAATGTGGTGATATATGGGGAAATTACAACTAATATAACTTATGGATGATAGTTAACAGTAATATTGTAATATTTTTGCAGCAATAGGGGAATATAAGTTGGTATGATATTTTTCCTTTTGGAGTAATGAAATGTTCTAAAATTGACTGAGATGATGACAGCATAACTGTGATGAAAATGAGAGCTACTAAGTATACACTTTGAATGGATTGTACAAAGCATGGGATTGTATAACACAGGGTATTTAGTGGTGGAAGATGGACTGTGGTTAACAGAACAAATATTAGAACATTCTTTCATGAAGTATAACAAATAAATAATACTAATACTTTGTGTTAATAAATAGATGGCTTAGGGGGAAAATACACCAAATATAAGATATAGACTATAGTTAATTCAGAGTTTGTAACAAATGTTTCACAACAATGCAAATTGTTGTGGTGGGGTGATGTATGGGAGACATATGACAATATGCATGTTTGTTTTGTAAGTTCACAACTTTTATATATACTTACTGTTTAGGTATGTGCATGTATGATATACTTCAATAAAATTGATTAAAATATATGTAGAGTGCCTAACACCTATTGGATGCTCATTAAGGGCAGCTACTATAACTGTTATGGTTGATAAATACCATACATATTAGCGAATAACTTCCATTTTACAGTGCACTAGCATTTTTCAAATAATTATGACTGCATTATTGTGTTCTTACTGTATGCAAAGCTCAATGGTAATCCCTCAATATGTGTTCTCATTTTAAAAAACATGTGAACTCCTTTATTATAGATTATTAAATCCTAATTCTTTGGAATGTGATATTGAATTTTTTATTATTGTGATTAAATTTTGAATTTTATATTATTTATGTTAAAATTTGATCTATATAATTTAAATGAAAAAAATAGATTTTTTTTTTTCCTCAACCCTCATTTGTACTAAGTGTTCCAGAGAAATGCAAGATGTTAGTGGTGAGATGATGTTTGGGAGCCCTGTATATTATGCATGATTGATTTGTAAGCTCACATCTCTTCCAATTTAAAAAAAGGTATATATATATATTTAATTGCAGAAAAAAAATGGATTCATTTGACAGGTTGCTTTCAATTTCTTATTCAAATGTGAAAAGTAAGGTAGCAATGCTGTATATTTAATTTTCTTAACCCTGTCAATGGTTGTGACATATTCTGAAACAGTTCAAAACACAACAAAATAGATTTGTCTCTTTTCATTCTTCTTTTGTACCATTAGTCTATGTAACAAATTTTTGTGGTCATTTTTAATACAAGCATGATTGTCAGTAAAGTCTTCATTCATTTTAAATTAAATGCTTTTTAGTAATGTCAAATGCCATCTAAAGGCAAATGGAATTTTCTTAGTTCAAATGGCTTTATATGTCTTCAGTTCTGGAAACTATGGGTATAGTTTATCCTTTTGCTTATGGTAGCCATTTTTCATTTGTTTGGGAGCATGTAATTTAATGATGTATTTCCTCTAAACATAGGTAAATTTTCTCTTAAATACCATTTGCAGATTGTAATACAAATTGTTCTAATATATTCAAGTTTAAGTTAAATAAATTTAACTTAAATTTATTTAATTTAAAAACACCTAAGTGTTTATCCAAGCCTGTGTGATAATTGTGAGATTATTAAAATATCTTCCTAATTGAAATGGGATATTACTCATTAAGGAAACTGTGCAATGCTTTACTTTATAAAATATTGGCACCATATGAATGAAGTTGTTTTCATTTAAAAGTGAAGATTTGCAGAAAACTATGCATAATGTGAGAAGGTATTACTAAACCAGGGGAAAGGCAGATTGTGTGTGTATGTATTTATTGAAAGAGTGAAAGAGTGAGAGAAATCAGAATACTTTTAGTTTTTGCTTTGCCTAGATTAGTGAAGATGATGAAGTAGACATTCTACCTAGAAATCTAAGCCAACTAGTTTTTTGTTTCATTTTCAGATTGTCTTCTTACATAATGATAGATATATTGAATTTCACTCAGAAAAAAAGATTTTTATTACAAAATGACAATACCAAAGTTTGGGAGAGATTTATCTTACCACTATCCATACTGTGACTTGTACTTTGATAAGCAAAGTATTGGATCTCATCACTAATTGTTTTCTTTCTACCTCCACAAATCAATTTCTGTTTCTTAAATTTCTTTTACTTTTTTATTTAAATAGATTGCTTTAAAAAATAATTCAAAGTGATGGATGGTTACTGCAAAAAACCTTAGAAGTAAGGGATCAGCAAAAAAAGCCTAGTGCTTACATTTTGATAAATTTTATTTATAAGTAGGGTCATAATGTAGTGTTTTAACTCCTCTTGTTTGACTTAATAAATTGTGTCTATATAATATATCTAGTAAAAATATCTATGGTAGTTACATATTCCAGGTTAAACCAGGAAATATTTTGGGGAAATATACAAAACTGTTTAACATAACCCATTAGCCATAATTTCTTAGACACACTATTGTTTAGATTTTCTTTTTATTTCCCAGATTTCTATTCCCCATCTTTATACTTTAAAGTGTTTTTCTCCTTGCAAGTTGGTTTACATTTTCTAATTGAACTTTGAAATAAAGAAAACATACATTATTGGTTTACTTCTATAACCCTATGAGATATCTTCAGGCATTTAGCAAACATTGTAGAGTTTTTCTAACTGTGCTATGTTGGAGAATTAGAAGAATTTTAAATTTTCTGGGGCAAAAAGTTTGATGTAAAGAAACATAGGGGCAGGACTTCCAGGAAGATAGAGGATTAAAGAGGCAGAGGGATGATTTCTCTTTCAGGAAATATAGCTAAAAGACAGGCAGAGACTGTCTGGAGGGCTGCTCAGGGGCTCTGGACACCAGCGGAAGGAGAGACACCACCCAGAAGAAAGGGCCAAAGGAAAGGAGTCTCATCTGGCTGGAAAAATCCCCTGAGTAAAACTGCAGCAGCAGCAGCAGCTGGTGTCATTCTCCACCCTCTGAGCAAACAAAAGTCTGCAGACTACAGCATCTCTGGACTACAGTAGCTGTGGACTGAGGAGGTTGCAGTGGTCCTTCCAGAAAGGGGAGAAGAAGAGAAACAAGCTACAGCAAATTCAGATTTTGGACAGCAAACCTGGACTGCTGCATTGAAGGGGTCACAAACTTCCACGCTGGTTGGACTACAACATTGCCCAGAAAGCCAGCAGGGAGCTAAAGAGACTTTGCCTTCTCAAATACCCTCCCTACTGCCCTGGGCTATCTGCTGAGGAGGCAGAGGAAGGGAGGGTATGGCCAGCCAAGGGAGGAGAACAGTTTTTCAGAAAGTTTGTGAGGAGTGGCCAGCCCAGAGAACATTGCTCCTACACCACCCACTGTGGAATTACACTGTATGCCTTCCCCATTACATGGGGTCTGAACTGAGAGTCCTACCAAAGTGCACCATCTGCTGGCAGACCAGAAAAGTGTACAAGAAGGGAAAATAGTAAATAAATAAAAGAGGCAATCAGATGTCTTTACAACACCCCTCACCAAGGCCCTTGGAAACTGGCCTGCACTGCACTACTGGGTCATTAGCCTGGGTTTGAGCCATTAAACAGGAGAAAATCCTAAGTATCTAGAACAAGATGAACCAAGACAGAGAACACTGGTAGCAAACAGCTACTTAATAGTAATTCCCTATGCAAGAGAGAGAAACTGAACGTCAGAGTAAATTCAGCATCAGAATCAGTTGCCTAGTCATCGTCAAAATTTACAAGACACACCAAGAAAAAGGAAGATATGACTCAAGCAAAGGAAAAAAAATCAAAGCTCCAGATGAGACACAAGACTGGAAACAACTGCTCAATAAGGTTCATACAAATCTCCTAAATCAAATCATGGAGTTAAAGGGCACCATGGCTAAAGAAATAAAATATATTAAGAAGACACTGGTTGAGCACAAAGAAAAACTGGAAATCTTGGATACAAAAATAACATAGCTTATGGGAATGAAACACACAATAAGTAAGACTAAAAATACAATAGAGGCACATAACAGCAGATTTGAATTCATGGAAGAAAGAATCTGTGATATAGAGGGAAGAACAGTGGAAACTGAAAAGATAGAATATGTGAGACAGAGAAGAATGGAAAAAATTGAGCTGGGGTTCAGGGAGGTGAAGGATAGCATGAAGTGCATCAACATACAGGCTATGAGAAGGAGAAGATAAGAGGAAAGGGGCAGAAAGAGTATCTGAGGAAATAGTGGCCCAAAATTTCCCAACTCTCATGAAAAACATGAATATCTGTGTCCAGGAAGCACAATGTACTCCAATTAGAATAAGTCCAAATAGATATACACAAATACACATCATATTCAGAATGCCAATTGCCATAGTTAGAGTGAAAATTCTGAAAACAGCAAGGAAGAAGCAAAACATCACATTACAAGGCCTTTCCAATAAAAATTAGTGAGGATTTCTCTTCAAAAACCATGGAGGTGAGAAGACATATAATTAAGGTACTGAAAGAGAAATACTGCCAGCAAAATTTTTTTCCTGCAAAACTGTTGTTCAAGTATGATAGTGAGTTTAATGTATTCACTGATAAACAGAAACTGAGTCTGTAAACAAGAATCCAGCTCTGCAGGAAACACTAAAGTGTGTTCTGCAGCCAGAAAAGAAAAGAGAGTGATGCTTGAGGGAGAGTGTAGAAGTGAACACTATCAGAAAGGGTAAAAAGTTGGATGAAAATAAGATAGATTATATGAAATCCAAAGGATAAAATGACAGAAGTAAGTAGTGCACTTACAGTAATAACTTTGAATGTTAATGGATTAAACTCACCAATCAAAAGACATAGGCTGGCAGAATGGATATGAAAACATAAGTCATCCATGTGCTCTCTGCAGAAGACTCACCTTAAATGAAAGGATGCAAATAGACTGAAAGTGAAAGGGTGGAAAAATATATTTCATGCAAATAGTAAGCAAAAGAGAACATGGGATAGCTATAATGATGTCAGACAAAACAGACATTTTTTTAAATGCAAAAAGTGATAGATGCAGAAGGCCATTATTTATTAATTAAAGGTGCAATCCATCCAGGAAGAAGTAGCAGTCATAAATATCTATGCACCTAAGCAGATTACCCCAAAATACAAGAGGCAAACTCTGGAAAAACTGAAAGGAGAAACAGATGTCTCTAAGATAATAGTTGGAGATTCAACATTCCACTCACATCAATAGAAAAACTAGATAGAAGATCAACAAGGAAACAGAGAACTTGAATCTCATAATGACCTGGACATGACAGACATATCCAGAACATTGCACCCCAAATCACCAGGTTATACATTCTTTTCAAGTGTTCATGGAACTTTCTCTAGAATAGATTGCATGTTGGGCCACAACAGAGCTCTCAATAAACTTAAGAAGATTGAAATTATATAAAGCACCTTCTCTGATCATAATGAAATGAAGCTGGAAATCAATAATAGGTGGGAAAGGGGAAATTTTGCAAACATATGGAAGCTAAATCACACACCACTAAACAATCAGTGGGTCAAAGAAGAAATTGCAAGAGAAATTAGTAGATACTTTGAAATGAAAGAAAATGAAAACACAATATATCAAAAATTATGTGATACAGTGAAGACGGTGCTGAAAGGGAAATTCACAGCCCCCAAATATCTATATAAAAAAAAGAAGAGAGATCTTAAATCAAAGACCAAACTGAACACCAGGAGAAGCTAGAAAAAGAAGAGAAAAACAATCCCAAAGCAAGTAGAAAGAAAGACTGAAGATTAGAGCAGAAACAAATGAAATTGAGAACAAGAAAAAAATACAGAAAAGAAACAAAACAAAAATCTGCTTCTTTGAGAAGATCAACAAACGACAAACCCTTAGCAAGACTAACAAAGAAATAATGAGAGAAGATGCAAATAAATAAAATCAGGAATATAAAGGAGGACATTATAACTGGCCTCACAGAAATAAGAAGTATCATAAGAGGATATTACGAAAAACTGTATGCCAACAAATTAGGAAACCCAGATGAAATGGACAAATTCCTAGAAATGCACAACCTACACTGATGCCACAAGAAATACAAGAACTCAACAAACAAATCACAAGAGATTGAATCAGTCATCAAAAATTTTCCAACAAAGAAATGTGAAGGAGCAAATGGCTTCACAGGTGAATTCTATCAAACATTTTAGGAAGAATTAATACAAATCCTATTTAAATTCTTCCAAAAAATTGTGAGGAGGGAAAATTTCCCAACACATTTTGTGAAGCCAATATCACCCTAATACCAAAGCCAAAATAAGATACTACAAGAAAAGAAAATTAGAAGATGGCATTGGTTTATATGTACATTCACAATCTCTGTCATGAAAAAATGTCTAAGTGATGGCAAGATACTGCTGAAGTGAGCTGTTTTGGGAACCCACAGATAAGGATGCTTCAAGGCATCAATCTGGAGATAGCTGGACAAAGAGATAAATTGCTCAAGGTAAAACCCTGAGTTTCTTCCCCCATAGGCTGGAAAATGCAGGACAGCTGAGCCCCCCTCCCAAGGTAAACTTCTCTGAGCTACAAGCCCCGACTCCCACTGGCCACCTAACAGGAGGGAGTGTTCTCCAAGAGAGGGAGGGCTCTGATGAAGGGTGGAAAGGGGGTTCCTTTCTGTGGGTTTTGTTGCCAGGTCCCCCTTTGAGCTTTGAGAAACATGCCAGCTGGTTTGATGTGGCACCAGGAAGAGGGGAGAGATGAATCTGCTGAGGCAACCTGATTTACCTAATTTCCCTGGGAGAGAGGAATTTGGTGTGGAGTCAATCCTATGCTGAAAACTATCAAAATTTCAACTCCCCTAAAAGAAGTGGGCAGTAGGAAGCACTTAATAAGCTTGCAAGAGCCTATTTAGGGGCCCCTGGGAGGAGCGGGTAGTCTGGAAGAGGGTTGAGAGTCATTTTTCTGTGGTGAATTTAGTTACCAGGGTCCCTTCTGAATTTCAAAAGGGAACTCAACCTGATGGGAGAGAGGAGGGGGGATCTGCTCACACAGGTGCAAGCTGGTGCATCCTGCTGCCCTGGGAGAGAAAGCAATAAGAATAGAAAGGTGGCAGGGACAGACTCCTAAGCAGCAGGAGTCAATGCAACAGCAAAGAGTCAAATTTACCTGAAGGAAAGTGATTGGATAGCTTTCAGAAGAGCTAACTGACCCAATGAGGAAGTTTAGCTCAGTAGAGGAGTTTCCACCTTGAATATATGAGGTCCCTAGTTTGAGTCCTGTCTCCTTTTATAGTATTGTTTCACTGGGATATCAAACATGCAGCTGACACTTAAGGACAGGGAAAATATAGACTATCAGCTTCTCATGGGACCCTTAATTTTCCTAAAAATTTAAATTTTTAAAAAATTTAACTTAGTTTACTTGCTAAAACCCACTTCAAACCCTGCAAAGAGAAGGTTGCAGGGTAATTGATGACACTGGCAGCCTGAGAAGCAACACAGGGGCCTAAGGGGGAATGCTGTTCTTCCTTAGTTTTGTTTGACTGCTTGCTTGTGTGTTTGTTTGCTTTTTCTTCTTATTTTTCTTTCATCTTTCTTCCCCTCCCCCTTTTTAATTAGGTGTGGCTGGCTTGTTTCTTCTTTCTTTTGCTTCCTCTTCCTTGAGTTCCTCTCTTCTGTGTGTATTCATTTTGTCTACCAAGGCTATCTCTTTTCCTTCCATCATCTTTCAATCTTCTGCTTTCTGTTGTTGCTCTTACATTCTACCTCTTTGTTTAGTCCTGAATTTTGATGGTTTTTATTTCAAGCTCATCTATTCTGTTTTCTTTCTTTTATTAACATTTTTCTTTTGTCCTTTCTTTTCTCTTTCCCTCTTTTCTCATCATTCTGGCCCTTTAATTCATTCTATATATTTTTCTCTACTCAGTTCCCCATTTTATTGTAGGTACTCCACTTTTTTGTTCCTATTACTCTGCACTGCTTACATGAATTAAATATTCATTTAACTAGGTCTTATACGATCCCTCTTCTAACTTTTACTATTATTATTATTACTATTATCCTTTTTCATTTCTTACCTCTTTCACTTTCTCTGGCCCTAATCTTTTTCTTTCAGGGGAACATAGAAAACAGCAAGGAAATAGAACAAGAGGAACAAAGTATCAAAGAGAAATCTTAACACACACACAAAATAGCAGCTAAATAAAACCCTAGAGTAGAGAGAGAAGCTAATCAACTGAATAAACCCATCAAGATAAAAAGATGACAAGAAGGCAACAAAAAGTTACAAACCATACTAAGAAACAGGAAGACATGGCCCAGTCCAATGAACAAATTAAAAATCAGGAAGAGATGCAGAACATCAAAGGACTAATCAAAACATTCTAAATAAATGTCATGGACCAACTTAAAGAAGTGAAGGAAGAGATTAAGGATGTTGAGAAGGCACTGGGAGAACATACTGAAGAAATCGTAAACATACATAAAAAGATAACAGATATGATGGTGATGAATGCCACAATCCAAGTAATCAAAAATACACTGGAAGCATGTAACAACAGATTATAATAGGCAGAGGAAAGAATTAGTGATGTGGAAGACAGTACATCTGAAATCAAACAGATAGTAGAACGGAGAGATAAAAAGATAGGAAAAATCCAGCAGGAACTTAGGGATTTGAATGACAAAACGACATGCACAAAAATACACATTATAGGCATCCCAGAGGGAGAAGAGGAGGTAAAGGGGACAGAAGGAGTGTTGAAGGAAATAATGGCTGAAAAATAATGGAGATGGACGTATATGTCCAGGAAGCACAGTGCACCCCAAAGAGTATAAATCCCAAAAGGCCTACTCCAAGACATATACTTGTCAAACTGTCCAATGTTCAAGACAAAGAGAAAATACTGAAGACAGTCAGAGAAAAGAGAACCATCACTTACAAGGGAAGTTCAAAAAGATTTAAGTGCTGATTTCTCATCTGAAATAATGGAGGCAAGGAGGTAGTGGTATGACATAGATAAGGTGCTAAAAGGAAAAAAAAAATCCCAGCAAAGAATTCACTATCTAGCAAAGCTGGGATACAAAAATTATGGAGAGCTCAAAATATTCACACATAAACAGAAATTAAGAGATTATACAAAAAAATAAAAACACTGCCCATCAAGAAATACTAAAGAGAGTTCTGTAGGTTGAAAGGAAAAAACAGGAGAGAGAGAGAGAGTTGGAGGAGAGTGTAAGAACAACTAAAAAGACAAAAAGAAAATAAAACCAACATATAATATTCATAAACCCAAAGAAAATATGGCTAATATAGTAATTCCTTGAGAGTAATAGCATTGAATGTTAATGGATTAAACTTACCAGTCAAGAGACTCAGAATGACAGAATGGATAAGGAAATACTATGCATCTATATGCTGTCTACAAGAAAACCACCTGAAACCCGGAGATTCAAGGAGGCTGAAAGTGAATGGCTGGAAAACAATCTTACAAGCAAACAATAACCAAGAAAGGGTGGGGGTAGCTATACTAATATCAGGCAACATAGACCTTAAATGCAAAACTACTGTAAGAGACAAAGGTGGACACTATATATTAGTAAAAGGGGTAATCTTTCAATAAGAAAGAAAAATCATAAACATTTATGCACCTAACCAGGGAGCCTCAAAATACATGAAGCAAACACTGGAAAAACTAAGTGGAGAAATAGATGCTCTTACAATTATAGTGGTGGACTTTAATGCACCATTATCACCATTAGACAGAACATCTCAAAAGAGAATCAATAAAGAAACAAAGAATCTGAATAATACAATAGAGGATCTGGACTTAATAGATAGACACAGAACACTACAGACAAATACAGCAGGATATACATTTTTCTCGAGTGCACATGGATCATTCTCCAAGATAGACCACATGATAGGGCACAGAAAAATTCTCAATGAAGTCAGAAAGATTGAAATTATACAAAATTATTTCTCTGACCACAATGGAATGAAGCTGGAAATCAGTAAGGGCAGAAAGATATGGGAGTTGAGCAACACACTCTTAGACAAAGAGTGGGTCAAGGAGGAAATTTCAAAAGAAATCACTAACTACCTTGAAATGAATGAAAATGACAACACAACATATCAAAACTTATGGGATGCAACAAAAGCTGTACCAAGAGGGAAATTCATAGCCATAAATGCATATATCAAAAAAGAAGAAAGAGCTAAAATTGAAAACCTAACTGTACACCTGGAGAAATTAGAATAAGAACAACACACTAACCCCAAAGGAAGTAGAAAGAAGGAAATAACAAAGATTAGAGCAGAACTAAATGAAATAAAAAATTAAAAATCACTAGAAAAAATAAACAAAAACAAAACATGGTTATTCGAGAAGATCAATAAAATTGACAAACCCTTAGCTAGAAAAAAAAAAAAGAGGGAAGACACAAATACACAAAAAAAGAAATGATGTAGGGGATATCACCACTGACCACACAGAAATACAGAGTATCATAACAGGATATTTTGAAAAATTATATACCAATAAGAAGGGTAATTTAGAGGAAATGGTCAAATTCCTAGAAACACAAGCGGCCTACATTGATGAAAGAAGAAACTGATTAACTCAACAAACCAATCACAAGTAAAGAGACAGAATATCATCAAAAACCTCCCAACTAAGTACAGCAGTGGAAAAGACAGCTTCACAAGTGAATTCTAACAAACATTCCAGAAAGAACTAACACCAATCCTGCTTAATCTCTTCCAAAAATAGAAATAGAACATTGTCTAACTTCTATGATGTCAACATTATCCTAATATGAAAGCCAAACAAAGACACCACAAGAAAGGAAAAACAATCTCTCTAATAAATCTAGATACTAAAATCCTCAACAAATTATAATCATATTCAACAACACATCAAACAAATTATACACCATGACCAAGTGGGTTTCATCCCTGGTATGCAAAGATGGTTCAATATAAGAAAATCAATCAATGTAAAACACCACATACACAGATGAAAAGAAAAAAAATTACATGATCATCTCTATACATGCAGAGAAAGCATTCAACAAAATACAGCACCCTTTCCTGATAAAAACACTGCAAAAGATAGGGATAGAAGGAAACTTTCTGAATATGATAAAGGGCATCTATGAAAACCCACAGCTAACATCATGTACAATGGTGAAATCCTAAAAGCTTTCCTTTTAAAATCAGGAACAAGACAAGAATGCCCTCTATCACCACTTCTATTTAAAATTGTGTTAGAGGTCACTGCCTGCACATCAATGTTGTAATTTCTTCCATTCCTAGAATCAGAATATGTTTATAGTAGAATACCAGTAAGTCAACTCTAGTCTATAATTCATTCCCCAATCCTGAGGATTCTGCGATGGTGATGCCCACTCCAGTGACCTCTGGAGAACCTGGGGTCAGGGAGAGGGAAAAAGAGTTGTAATACAGGGGATTTTTCAGTACTTGGGAATTGTCCTGAATGACATTGCAATGACAGATATAGGCCATTTTATACCATTACATAAAATGCAGAAGTGTGTGGAGAGAGTGTGGACTAAAATGTGAACTATGGTCCATGCTTAGTGGCAAAGCCCCAGTGTGCATTTATCAATTGCAATGAATATGCCACATTAATGATGGGTGCTGTTTATGTGGGAGGGTGTGGGAGATGTGGAGAGTGGGGCAAATGGGAATTCTTATATTTTTTGTGTAACATTTATGTAATCTAGTTATCTTCTAAAAAATAAAAAAATTATAAAAATAAATTAAAAATAGTATATTAGGAAATGAAAAGAAATTAAAATAAAATATGTAGCAGTACCTAAAAAGAAACTTATTGTGTAAGAAGTACTTGCTTGAACACTGAGGCAAGAAAAAGATATAAAAGGCATCCAAATTGTAAAGAAAGAAGTAAAAATTTCACTATTTGCAGACAACATGATCATATACATATAAAACCCTGAGAAATCTACAACAAAACTTCTAGAACTTATAAATGAATTCTGTACAGTCACAGGTTATAAGATCAATGTACAAAAATCAGTAGCATTTCTGTACACCAAAAGCAAACAATATGAGGAGGAAATCAAGAAAAAAGAATGCCATTTACCATAGTATCTAAAATCAAATACCTAGGAATAAATTTAAACAAAGATGTAAATGATGTATACACAGATTACTACACAGCACTGTTAAAGAAAATCAAAGAAGACTTAAATAAATGGAAGAATATTTCCTGTTCATGGATAGGAAGACTAAATATCATTAAGATGTCTATCCTACCCAAACTAACCTACAGATTTAATGCAATCCCAATAAAAATCAGCACAGCATTTTTTTACTGAATTGGAAAAACTAACTATGTAATTTATTTGGAAAGGAAAGAGGCTTTGAATAGCCAATGGCATATTGAAAAAGAAAAATGAAATCAGAGGAATCATACTACCTGACTTTAAAACATACTATGAAGCTACAGTGGTCAAAACTGCATGATATTGGCACAAAAATAGACATACTGACCAATGGAACCAAATTCTGAGTTCTGATATAGATCTTTGCATATACAGTCATCTAATATTTGACAAGGCCACTAAGCCCACTCAACTGGGAGAAAATGTCCTCTTCAACAATTGGTGCTTGGAGAACTGGATATCCATAATCATAAGAATGAGAAAGGAACACCATATCCCACCTTATACAAAAATCAACTCAAGATGGATTGAAGATCTAAACGTAAGAGCCAAGACCATAAAGACCTTGGAAGATAAAGTAGGAAAGCATCTACAGGACCTTTTAATAGGAAATGGCTTCATGAACTTCACACCAAAGCATGAACAGTGAAAAAAAATAGATAAACAGGACCTCCTTAAAATTAAAGATTTTGCACCTCAAAGGAGTTTCTCAAGAATGTGAAAAGACAGCCTACCCAATGGGAGAAAATATTGGGTAACCATATATCTGATAGGAACCTCATATCCAGCATATATAAAGAAATCATATTTCTGAAAAATAAACAGACAAAATCACATTTTTAAAATGGGCAAGAGATTTGAATAGACACTTCTCCAAAGAAAAAATACAAATGGCTAAAAAGCACATGAAAAGATGCTCAACATTACTAGCTATTAGGGAAATGCAAATAAAAACTACAATGAGATACCATCTTACACCCATTAGACTGGTGGCCACTTAAAAAAACAGGACTACAAGTGTTGGAGAGGATGTGTAGGAATGGGAACCCTCATGCACTGATGGTGGGAATGTAGAATGGTGGAGCCTTTGTGGAGGACAGTTTGGCAGATCCTCAGAAAACTAACTATAGATCTATCATAAGACCCGGGAATTCCACTGCTGGGTATATACCCAGAAGAACTGAAAGCAAGGATATGAACTGATATATGCACACCAATGTTCATAGTGGCATTATTCACTCTTGCCAAAAGTTGGAATCAACCCAAATGCCCATCAACAGATGAGTGGACAAACAAAATGTGGTATATACATACAATGGAATATTACTCAGCTGTAAGAAGGACTACTGTACTAACAAATGGGATAACATGTATGAATCTGGAGGACCTTATTTTGAGTGAAGCAAGCCAGGCATTGGAGGACAAATATTATATGATGTCTCTGATATAAATTAAACAAATCAAGCCAACTCAAAAAGCTAGAGTCTGGAAGCTAGGTTCAGAGGAAATAGGAAGGGAGAAGAAGGTTGAGACAATGCCCATACGGGCAACATCTATGATGAGGTAGAAATGAGTCACTGTGCAGTGAAGAGATATGACAGGGGTGTACAGATACTATTGGGTTGGGTGGTGCAAGCTTGACAGTGGAGTAGGGTGGGGAGGATGGGTTTCATGGTTCATGGAACTGGGGCAGGGAGCATGTGGACACTGGGGATTGGTGGGTTCATGGGTGAAACTACAATATTGAGAAAACTTATGGCAATATGAGTAGGAAGGATTACTGGTTTAAGGTGTTGAATGGGGGGCATTTGGGACAGGGCATACCTGGTACAGTCTTCCAAAGAATGTGCAAGTGATGATTTTGTTATAGGGTGCTGAATCAGTGGCGGGGAGACCCACATAATAAGTAGGAAGGAGTTGGACTGGGGAGGCCCACTATGTTCTCAAACAGAGGGGAGGGTGTCTCTCAATAGCATCCACACGTAAAAAGATTATTAATAGGGAATGAGAAAATGCGGAGGGATGTTGGGTATATGGGATTCCCCTATATTCTGTATGTAGCTTAACTGTGACCTAAAACTTCTTTGAAGACTATATTTTAAAAAAAGTAAGACACTGGGGAAGAAATGGAAGAAAATTACACTGTAAATAAAGGACAACTGATATTACAGTGATGAAAGGCAAAGCGTCAAAAAAAATTTATATTATTTTTTAATTTTTAAAAATATTTTTCATTTTTTAAAATATCGTAATTTTTTACTTTATTTTAGTTTTAGTTTCTCTGAATTATTATGTATTTTAATTCTTATGTTTAAACTTTTCATAATTATTTCACATTCTTGTTAATCGAATTGGGCAATATTCTTGGCTTCATTTTTGAAAAAGTTTTGGATCACAGAAGGGTTACAACTATGGCAGGGGAGGATCAACGGGGTCAGATGTCAGTGATTGGGGATACATGGGAGGAAGTTCACCTGGGCATACATATAAGGTATATAAATATGTTCAAAAGTTGATGGGGCATCACCACATTGGGTAGAGAATCACACAACAACCAAAAGACTATTGAATTCCCATCCTGGGGAGCTCTGCCACATTCTCTAATGGAACAGCAACAATCCCCCAAGTAGAGGGGCAATGACTAGTGAAGAAAGATGGTCAATTGATGGGCCCTTGATATTGATGACTATGCTTATGAGCCTTTTGCTCTTGACTTTGCAACTTAGCCTAGTGTTGTAGAGTGCCTAAGAGTTACCCCCTAAAAGCCTCCTTGTTACTCAAATGTGGCCTTTCTCTAAGCCAAACTCAGTATATAAATGCATTACCTTCCCCCTAGTGAGTGACATGGCTCCCAGAGATGAGCCTCCCTGGCACCAAGGGATTACTCTCAAGCAACAGCTAGTGATACAACTGAAAAAGACCTTGAATATAAGGGGGGAAAGGTAAAGACAAATGGGTGTATATGTCTAAGAGACTTCAAAGTGAGTTGGGAGGTCATCAGAGAGGTAACACCTATGGACATCTCAGCAGGATCTCATAGATGGCCAAGGTAAATACAACCCCAAACAGTGGGGCTCCTGAGGGCTCCGGAGACACCCAGGTCCTATGGTCATGGCAGATAGCTCCAGAGTTTGGTGCCTTGCCAGTGGGCCCTACTTTGGAGCTTGTGATCCCAAGTGTGAAATAGTTGGACTCACAGATACATGACTTCTTTATATATGCCTCGTCTGTCTCTTTTATTTGAAACTTAAGTTGGTGCTGGAATTGGTAGGTGTACATCCAAGAGACTTTAATCTCTTTAATCCATGTGCTGGGCCCTGAGCCTTAGTGGACTTTCTACACCTACTCTCCCATTCATTGGACTCATTCAGGACAACTCACAAGGAGGTGAGGATGGACACCACACCAAGGAACTGAGAAAGTCTACAACTGCAAGTGAGTTTCATCCACCAGCCATATGGGATCAAAGCCCCCTCTCAGTTAGAGGCAGAGTGGGCATCACCACCCCAGAATCCTCAGGACTGGGGAATAAAATATGGACTAGAGTAGACTTACTGGTATTCTACTACAGACTTGTGATTCTATCAATGGAAGAAATTATATCATTGATGTGGAGACAGTGGCCCCTGGAAGTGCTGTAGTCAGAGAGAGGGAAAAAGAGGTGCAATATGGGTGCATATTCAGGACTTGGAATTGACCTGAGTGACTTTACAATGAAAGATACAGGTCATTATATATCCTGCCATAACCTACAGAATTGAGTGGGAGAAAGTGTAAACTGCAATGTAAACTGTAATCCATGCTTAGTGGCAATGCGCCAAAATGTGTTCACCAATTGCAATGAATGTACCACACTAAAAAAAGAAATTGTAAGTGTGGGGAAAAGTGGGAGGTGTGGGGAATGGGTCCTATGGGAATCCCTTTTTTTATGTCACATTTTATGATATCTAAGTATCTTTTAAAAATAAATTAAAAATATATTTAAAAAGGAAAGAAAAGAAAATTACAGACCAATCTCTCTAACAAACATAGATGTAAAAATTCTCAACAAAATACTTGCAATTTGAATCCAACAGCATATTAAAAAACTTATACACCATGATCAAGTGGGTTTTATTTCTGGTATGCAAAAGTGGTTCAACATAAGAAATTCAATTTAGGTAATACACCACATTAACAAATTGAAGGAAAAAACACACATGATCATATTGATTGATGCAGAAAAGGCATTCAACAAAATCCAGCATTGTTTCCTGATAAAAACACTTCAAATGATATGTGTAAAAGGAAACTTTCTCAACATAATAAAGGGCATATATGAAAATCCCAGAGCCAACATTGTTCTCAGTGGGGAGAGATTGGAAACTTTCCCTCTAGGATTAGGAACATGACAAGGTTGCCCACTGTCACCACTGTTACTTAATATTGTGCTAACTAGAGAAATTAGGCATGAAAATAAAATAAAAATATCCAAATTGTAAAAGAGGAAGTAAAACTCTTACCATTCAGAGATTCCATGATCTTATATTTAGAGACTCCCAAAACATCTACAACAAAGCTAGTAGTACTAATAAATAAGGTTCACCAAAGTGGCAGGATACAAGGTCAAGATGTAAAAATCAGTAGCATTTCTATACAAGAGTAATGAGCAAGCTGAGGAGGAAATCAAGAAAAAAATTCCACTTACAATAGCAACAAGTGCTCAAATATCTAGGAATTTAACCAGAAATGTAAAGGATCTGTATTCAGAAAACTACAAAACCCCATCAAAAGACATCAAAGAAGACCTAAAGAAATGGATGGACCTTCTGTGTTCATGAATTGGAACACTAAACATCATGAAGATGCCAATTCTACCCAAATTGAAATATAGATTCAATGCAATACCAATTAATATTCCAACAACCAATTTACAGAAATAAAAAATCACTTACCAAACTTATTTGGAAGGGAAAAGGGTCCTGAATAACCAAAAACATCCTAAAAAAGACCAAAGTTAGAGGGCACCCCTTCCTGACCTTTAAGTGTATTATAAAGCTGCAGGGGTCAAAACAGCATAGTATTGGCATAAAGAAAGACACATTGATAAGTAGAATCAAACTGAGAATTCAGAAATAGACCCTCACGTCTATGGTCAACTGATCTTTGATAAGCCTACCAAGTCCACTTTTCTGGGACAAAACAGTCTCTTCAACAAATGGTGCTGGGAAAATTGGATATCCATAACAAAAAGAATGAAAGAGAACCCCTATCTCACTCCATACACAATAATCAACTTAAAATGGATCAAAGGCCTAAACAGAAAAGACAGGACAATAAATCTCCTAGAAGAACCTATAGGAAAACAGCTACAAGACTTTGTAGTAGGTTGTGGTCTCTTAAACCTTACACCCAAACCACAAGGAAGAAAAGAAAAAATTAGGTAATTAGGAGCTCCTCAAAATTAAATGCTTCTCCACTTCAAAGGACTTTATGAAAAGGGTAAAAATGCAGCCTACACAATGGGAGAAAATATTTTTAAATCACATCTGACAAATGTATAATATCCATGATTTATAAAGAGATCTTTCAACTCAACAATAACATGATAAAAAATAGGCAAAAGAACTGAATAGACATTTTTCTAAAGAAGAAATACAAATAGTGAAAAAACGCATGAAAAAAACACTGGCTATTAGGGGAATGAAAGTAAAACCTACAATGAGATACCATTTCACATATACTAGAATGGTTTCTATTAATAAAAAAGAAAACTGCAAGTTGGAGAGGATGTGGAGAGAAAGGAATGCTTATTAACTGTTGGTGGGAATATAGAGTGGTATAGTCACTCTGTTGTCTGGTGGTTCCTAAGGAAGTGAGATATAGAGCTACAGTGTAACCCAGCAATACCACTACTAGTTATATATCCAGTAGTGAGAAAAACTGAAAGCAGTGACACAAACAGACATCTGCACATGAATGTTCATAGCAACATTATTCAAAATTGCCAAAAAAATAGAAACAACCCAAGTATCCATCAACTGATAAATGGATAAAGAAACTGTGGTATATATACACATAATGGAATATTATTCAGTTGTAGGAAGAAATGAAGTCATGAAGCATATGACAATATGGATGAACCTAGAGAACATTATGTTGAGTGAAGCAAGCCAGGCACAAAAAGACAAATATTTCTATGATTTTGCTATTATGAACTAAATATAATGAGCAAAGTTATGGAGTTAATAGCTAGAATATAAGTCACCAGAGAATAGAAAGTGGTCAGAGAATGGAAAGCTGAGGTTTAATCTGTGCATAATTGGTAAAAAAAAAAAAAAAAAAAAAAGGTGTTTATAAATATTTGGAAATGAATAGAAATTGTGAAAGTACAACATAGGATTTATAATTAGTAGCACTAATATGTGGGTATGATAATGCTTTGTTTTTTGTTGTTTTTTGAATAATGAAAATGCTTTCATTGATTGAAGTGATGAATACACAACTCTGTGATTACACCAAATGCCATTGATTGTACACCTTAGATAAATTATATGGTGTATGACCAAAAAAATAGGGCGGGTTTGGGGAAAATAACCAAATATAAGATATGTAGTTAGTAGAAATACTTTGATGATGATCTTTCATAATTTGTTACAAATGTTTCTAAACAATGCAAGTTATTTGTTTGGGGTGGTATATGGGAGTGCTTTATGATGTTATGCAAGCTTCTTTTGTAAGTTCACAACTTTTACTATACACTTATTGTTCAAGCATGTTCATGTATGAATGATATACTTCAATAAATTGTTTTTAAAATGAAAAAATAAAAAGCAGAGAAATGTGATAGTATAATGTATTTATGAAGGAACAAAATTGACCTGCTCCAAACTGGGTTATGAATAAAGTAGCAAGATAAGGTGCCAGAGATGTAAATAGAGGACAATCCAATGTAGTACAATAAGTGTATTTTATCTTGTAAGGGATGTGACTATTGAAGTTTTCAACTGTGAGTGAAAAAAAACATAGGGGCAGAAGAAACAATAGTAGAGATACAATCAGATATTTGGACACATGTTCAGAGCAGCATCATTCACAATTGCCAAGAGATGGGAACAAACTAAGTGCCTGTCAAATGCTGAGTGGATAAACAAATTGTTGTTTATACTTATGATGGGATACTATTAAGCTGTAAGAAGAAATGAACTGGAGAAGCATGTGACAGCACGGATGAACCTTGAAGATAAAGTTGAATGAAATTAGCCAGAAACCAAAGGACGAATATTGTATGGTCTCACTGATATGAACTAAATATGATGAGTAAACTTAGGGAATTAAACTCTAAAGGATACTTTAGTAGGAGAGAGAATGTGAGTTGATGAGGGGGAGCTGATACTGAGTGTATGTAGAATGTTTAATAAAGTCAATTGTAAATATGTGGTAATGGATAGAGTTGACAGTAGCACATTATAGTGAGTATAACAAACTTCTGATATATAAATGTGATTGTGGCTAGAAGAGGTAGTCTAAAGAGGTTAATGTTCATTGAAAAAGCTAGAGGATAAACTAGGGACTGCATAACTGCTTTTCATGGTAGATGAGGATTGTGCTTAATACTATAATTACAAGAATCTTCTTCTACTACAAGGTATAAAGAATATTGTGATACATTGGAAAAATACAACTAATGTAACTTATAGACTATAGTTAAGGGTAATATTGTAATATTTCTGTAGCAAAGGCAAAAAAGTTACTATATCAGGGCTAAAGGTCAGAAAAAATAGGTAATCTTTACATAATTTGTTAAACTGCCTTTTTCTGTAATTTTTTGAAACTGAAATAAAGTTTATTTTAAAATAAAAAACAATTGGCAATGATATTTTTAGATAAGACACCAAGAGCATGAGAAACAAAAGAAAAGGTGGATAAAATGCACTTCATCAAAGTTAGAAATATATGTAGATCAAATAAATTATGAAGAAAGTGAAAAGACACGGGAGGAAAGAGTGGGGACTATTTTATATCTTGATTTAATACCTAGAATACATTAAAAACACCTACAATTGAACAACAAAAAGACAAACAACCCAATTAAAAAATGGTTAAAGTTTTATGAGGTATGTATTTGATTAAGCATTTTTCTTCATTTTCTCCATTAGCAAGGTGACCTTGGTCATGTTATTTAACCAACCTGTGCTTATTTATGTATCTTTCTGAACACTGGAGAAACAAATGAATTTTTTTTTTTAAAGATTAAATAAAATATATGTGCCTGGACAGAATCTTTTTAAAGTAATGCTTACAAAATTTGTTAAACTTCCTTTTTCCTGTTATTTTATTTTTTGAAGTTGAAATATAGTTTACTTTATAATAAAAAAAAACATAGGGGAAATCTTCATGACGATGGATTTCACAATGATTTTTTTCAGATAGGACACCAATAGCATGAGCAAGAAAGGAAAAACTAGATAAAATGCACTTCATCAAAATTAAAAAATTATGTACATTGAATAAGATAGGAAGAAAGTGAAAAGACAGCCCACACAATGGAGGACATAGTCGGAACAATTTTATATCTTGATTTAATATCGATAATACATAAAGAACCTCTACAATTTAACAAAAAAAAAAGAAAAACTAATTTAAAAATGGTTTAATCACTCCTTGGCCTTTTGGCTAAGATTAAGTGTAATATCTGTTTTTATTAGTTTAATATCTGACACATCCTCATTCCCAGGACAATATACTAAAGGGATTTTTGGAATTAGGAGATGGAATAGGAGCTTGTTCCAGCTACTCCATGCATCAACCTGCTATTGCAGTACTTCTAGGAATGGTGCACCCTAAAAATGGTTGAAAGACTCAAATACCCATTTCTCCAAAAAATTTACATAAATGGCCATTAAGTGCATGAAAAATTGCTCAGCAATCATTCACCATTAAGGAAATGCTAATCAAAACTACAATGAAAAAAAACTTCACATTCACTAGGATGGCTATCATTTAAAAGAATAGAATATAACAGTTGTTGACTGTGGTAGTTTGTGATTGCATGTACCCCTGAAAATCATGTTCTTAAAGTTGGTCCATTCCTGTGGGTGTGAACCTCTTTGGATGGGACCTTTTGATTAGGTCAGTTCAGTGAAAAGCCTGTTGATTAAGTTAATTCAGTTAAGGCATGGCCCAGGTTTGGTCTTAATCCTCTTATTGGAGTCCTTAATAAACAAGATGAATATGGAGAGAGAGATAGAGAGAAAGCCATGAAAACCAGAAGTTGAAAGCAATGAAATATGGAAAAATGCGGGGAAGAGATCAGGAGATGTTGCCATGTGTCTTGCCATGTGACAGATGAGTTCAGGATTGCCAGCAGCCTGTCTTTGGATGGAAAGCATCACCCAATGATGCCTTGTTTTGGACACTTTCATGGCCCCAAAGCTGTAGCCTTGTAAGCAAATAAATCCCCATTGTAAAAGCCAAACCATGTCTAGCATATTGCTTTGGGCAGTCTAGCAATATAAAACATTGTGATAATGTGGAGAAATTTGAACACTTGTATATAGTTGGTAGTAATGTAAAATGGAAAGCCATTGTGTAAACAGTTTGTTGTTTTCTCAGAATGTTGAATATAGGATTACAATTTATGGCGTTTAAGTTCATGTATCATCTCCCTGCCCAATTATAGGGCAAGTATGGCCAGAAGTTAGACCCACAGAGCCAAACATCATCATCAGGAGGCAAATAAACTGACAACTCTGAGCCATCATATTCCTTTAGTGGGAGCACAACTGGCCATTCATCTTTCCAAGGTAAAATTACAATACTACAGTTAGAATGGGATAGATCACCTTACTGTTCTATACAAACAGGGGCATTTTCATGTAAAATTCCACTCTCTGCTGTTAACCAAACTTCCCCAGCCCAGGTTGAAGTATATATGGTAGAGACCTGAGGAGATATTGCCCTCAGCAATATGGGGAGGTTATCTAAACAGTCAGAAGCCTTAAAAGCCAGAACTGAGAATTTTAGAAGTCAGGAAGAAAAATTTATTTCTCTACTTCAGTCAGCCAGCTTCTTCTGTGGAATTCAGTTTCACTTTCTTAGGAGTTTTTGGCTTGTGCCCTGAACTACAGAATTCATATATTTCTATCCTCATAGTTGTATGAGACAATTCCCATAATAAATACATTAATATTTTCATTCAGGTTGAAGTATACATCACAGACACCTGAAAATAATCTTCTTATTTAAAGAGTATACTTTTCTTTAGCAGGCATATAATTAAACTTGTTATATTCTAAAACTGGTACCGGGAGGTCCCACTGCACAGGTGTGGAGGTTCTGTGCACCTGTGGACTAGGAAATTCACCGATACTGGAATTGCAGGGAGGCCTGGGTGATGGTGGCATAGGATAGGCTGTAACTATGAATTCTGAGCAGTTTGTTGCAGTCAGGGGCAAAATAGCTGTGGGCAAATTAGTGCTTCCAGTAGTTGACAAATAGCTTCAATCCAACAGTCATTTTTCTGATCAATGGCAGCTGCTGCTGCAGCCCATATTAAAAAGATATTACCTATATCCGCCGCCTAATGAAAGATGTTTATGTGAGATGTTATGGGAGGTATGGGAGGTGGAGATCATGGGAATCCCTGTAATTTTTGTGTAACATTTATGTAATCTAAGCATCTTTTAAAATATATATGAGAAAATAATATTTATGTAAGCAAATGCACATATACACATATACATCTATATATCATTTTACAAATATTGGTTTGTATTGTGAAAAATTTGATTTTTACCCACAATAAAAAAAAAGATATTACCTTGCAGAGATTATGATAGATAAAGGAAAGGAATGCTAATTCCAAGAATTATAATGGTTTGGGCAACTTAGGTAAAAGCAGCTTTAGGTCAGAGGTCGGGGTGTATGAGTTGGAGGCATCATTTTCTACTTTTTCTTCCAGGAAAGCCAGCTTAACTCATGAGTGGTGAATCCAGGGTTTGATGACCTGTAATTTTAGAGAAGAGTAGGTATATAATAACACAACATAAGGTCCTTCCCATTTATTGGTGTGCTGGTCATCAGGGTCCTTATTCTTCCAGGTTTTTAATAATACCAAATCTCCTGGTTTAAAATGGTGTAAAGTCTAGTCTGCAGGGAAAGAAAGTCAATTGCTTGCATAGTCAGAAATCATTTTTATAGTATTTCCTAGGAAAATGCATCTTTCTTCAATTTATCATACATACTTTGCATAGCCAAATTCCCAATTATATTTTTGAGGAAAAGCCTCCCATAATGCAGCTGGTGCTGATTTACAGATTCTTTGTTACATAAGAAAGAATTCAAAGATGCACTACAGTTATGAGAAAGTTAGAAAAAGAATTTATTATAGGGAAAGTACACCAATCAAGGTATATGGATGGGTGTGCTCCAGATAGAGATGTGCTCCCTTTTCAGGGGCTTCTGAATTTACTGGCTATAATTGGTGCTAGGTTTTACACTGATTGGAATATTAGGACAAAGTGGGGAAAATTCATTGGGTAGTTTGAGTTTTAGGAGTTGGTGTCCAGTGGTAAGTGACTCCTAGCTATTGCTCTTGCACCCTGCTGGAATTTGATGCATGTTGGGCTTATGAAAATAGGTGGCTTATGAAATAGGCTTATGAAAATAGTATGTGAATGTCCTGTTTTTCTCCTTTTTCTGCTGAGTGGACATTGTATACCACCTTCCCATGAGTTGTTTGTGCACATCAGCAGGCACAGAATGCCAGGGCTGCTTCAGCAGCAGATGGGTGAATACTATAGGCTGCTTTCCCACAACTTGTTTGTGTGTTTCCAGAAGGATGCTGCTTTAGTTTTTTGTACTGGGTGGTGTTTGTGTGGAAATTTATTAGTTTTTTTTCTCTCCTCCTTAGTTCCCAATTCTATCCTGCCTCATATAACCCTGAGAGTGTTTTACACTCTTAATCATAAGGGGGAGAAGAAGGGTGGTTCATTATTCTCTATTTGCTTCCTGCTGATTAGGGATTGTAGTCCCTGCCTGATATGGTGTAAAACTCTCTTGCTATGCTACTGGGGCTAGGAGGAGGGATATTTTCTTAAATGATTGAGACTGGGTAATATTCATGCATGAGCAGGAGTTCTCTTTGGAGTGCATCAATGCTAGAAGAGATAAATTGAATTAGTAGCTTAAATATACAGGGGCTTACTAAAAGTATAAGAAAGAAGGATGTGAGGATTTCTAGGACTGTAAACCAAGAGGAGTGAAAGAGGTAGTAGAAGAGTGAGAATGACAAGAATGGAGTACTGCCGGCAGCTTTGTCTAGACTTCTTGCCTGACCAATAAGGTTTTTTATGTTTTCCTGGACTTTAGAAGACTGGTTGATGTAGAAGCAACATTCTTCTCCCAGGTAAACACAAGCAGCTTCCTGAATGGCAGTAAGCATGTCTAGAGCTCCTCAGTTTTGAAGGATTATACCTGCTAAAGAATTGAGCTGTTTGAACAATTTGTATGCTCTCTGCAGTTCTTTTTATGTTAGTTGCTAACTCTTTGGAAAGATCATTATAGGTCCATTGGATCTGGACAAGACTGGTATTGCCCATGGCTATCACTCCTCCAATTCTGATTGCACCCAGGAGAAGAGGTATGAGCAGTGGGAAGGCCTGTCATCAATGGGGAAGATTTTTGGAGTCAATAACAGATTGAAACACAGGAAGTGGAAATCATTCATTTCCAGGTCTGTATTTTATCTTGGGAAACAGATATACTAAATTACTTGGGCTAGCTTGTTCTGTGGCAACAATTGTAGTAAGAAGACCAATTAAAAGAAGAGTTTTTAAGATTGTCATGTTAGTATTCTAAAACAAATTGTACTGTATTATCCAATAAGGGAGAAATAGTATAAAAGTCATAAGAAAGAAGCTATAATGAGGAAGTTACACCTGCAAGGGTTGCTGCAAGGTTGTTCAGGCTGTGATGATGTTGACATTAGGTACTTAACTTTTGCTTTTTGAAGAGATACTTTAGGCCATCCAAAGGTTGACACACAAATGTCTCAGCAGGTGGCTCCAGTGCATTGATATTTTTTTGGATGGTAAACTTCACTCAGGATAAGTGCACCAAGCTGACAATTCCTTTAACAACTGTGGGAGTGATCAGAATCACAGAGTAAGGTCCCTTCCATTTTGGATCTAATTAGGAGTGAGGCCTCTTCTCCTGCCATGTTTTAATTAAAACCTGGTGTCCAGGTTTTACTTTAGGAAAAGGATTTGTTGAGTCTTTCCTAGGTTTACAAAATATTGTTGAGTTTCTGGGTTTCCTGATCTAGCACTAGGTCCTGGGTGAGAAAAGGGTGTGTATAGACCATTTCAAAGGGGCTAAGCTGAAGCAGGCTTTTGGAGCTACCTGCTGCTTCAGCAAAGGCACGAGTAGATCAGTGGCCCAATGTGAAGTAATTTCCTGGCAAAGTTTGGCTAGAATTTGCTTTAGGGTTCAGTTGGTTCTTTCTAACCTCCCCTGAGGATTGGGGTATCCAGGAGCTATGAAGATGTTTTTTAACCCTGAGGGCATTCAATAGGCCCTGGGTTATTTTGCTAGTAAAGGCTGGCCCATTGTCACTTTGGAGGGACTATGGTTTCCAAACCTGGGAACGATTTCCCTTAGGAGGGCCTTAGCCACCTCATTTGCTATTTCCCTTCTAGTGGGAAATGCTTCCACCCATCCAATAAAAGTATCTACCAGTACTAAGATTTACTTATAGCCCTGGCAAGATGGCATGTGGGTAAAGTCTATCTGCCAGTCCTCCCTAGGGTGTAATGCCCACATGAGGATGGGGGTGTGGAAGGAGGTTTGTTAAGCCTCCCATTGTTTGGGTCACTAATTACACACAAGGAACAACTTTTAGTGACCTCTTTGTTTTTGCCAGGCCATGGCCCTTAAAGGCCTGTTTGGCTAAGCCATTCAGGGCATCCCTCCCTACATGAGTGGCTTGGTGGAGTCCATGAAGGACCTACAACTGCACTACTCCTGGCAGGGAGACTTCCACTGCACTACTCCTGGCAGGTAGACTTGAACAAACTACCCACTAGCTTCCAGGATGAACCCTAGTTTAGCTGCTTTAGCTGGGTATAATCTGGAGCCTTAGGTAGTAGGACAGGTTCTTGGATAAGGGATAGGAGAGAGACTGGGGTTTGCACTGCTGCTTTAGCTGCTGTGTCTGCTCAGGCATTTCCCCTGGATATCCCTGAGAAATGCATGCCTGCTCTTTCTTGGGTTGACAGAACAGCCTCTAGTAAGTCCAGGATGTCTTGTCTCTTCTTAAAAGGCTTCCCACTATTAGTAAGCAAGCTCTGTCACACAGCAGAGTGGGAGTGAAGGATGAGGAACACATACTTGGAGTCTGGGTAAATGTTATCTCTTTTTCCAGCTGCCAGCATTAAGCCTCAGGTTAAAGTAATTAGCTTTGCCTGCTAGGCTGAGATCCCAGGGGAAGGTCTTGGACTCCTATAGTTTCAAATTTAGTGACCACTGCATAGGCTGCCCTTTTAATTCCTTCTCTGATAAAACTGCTGCCATCTGTGAACCACTCAAAGTCTGAGTTTGTTAGAGGCTCATCTTTTAAGTCTGGCCTGGTGAGTAGTTTTGGTTGAAAGTTTGAAGGCAGGAGTGGAGGAGGGCTTCCTTAGGATCTGACCTTGGGCTTTCTCCTTCTGGTAGCAGGGTGGCTGGGTTGAGGGTTTGATATACCCTTAGCTGCACCTCAGGGACCCCTGGTAATTGAGCCTGGTATTTAATTAACTGTTTCTCCTAAGCCATTTATGGCCTCTGGCTTCACATACATCCTTCACCTGGTGTGAAGTGAAGACTGTTAGAGATTGCCCCCAGGTTAATTTAGTTAATTGAAGCTTGCTCAATTAAAGGGGCAGTAACCCCCACTGCCCTCAGGCAAGGTGGTCATCCCTGTGCTGTGTTATCTAGGGGTTTGGAGAAATAAGCCACTGGCCAAGATATACCCAATTTCTGGACTAACACTCCTAGGTCTACTCCCTTTTTCTAGGTTACTTATAGGATGAATGTCTTTTTAAGATTAGGGATTCTCAGTGCTGGGGGACTGATTACAGCTTTTCTAGCATTTAGAAAACTGTTTTCTGGTTTTGTCCCCAGTCTAGGTGTTGATTATCTGCTCCAACAGTGGCATCATATAATGGCTGGGCTATTTTACCAAATCTGGGTATCCACAATGCACAATATCCTGCCACTCCTAGGAATGCCTGCAGCTCTTTCTTTGCCTGGATCTGGGGAATACTTATGATGGCCTGAACTGTTTCTCCCTGGGAGAGTGCTCTTTCTCCTGGGGTGAGAAGAAACTCTAAATAAGAAACTTTCTGCTGAGAGATTTGGGCCTTGGATGTTGACACACGGTAACCCCTATCTGCCAGGAAATTAAGGACTAAAATGTTGTTGGCATAGAGAATTCCTTTGTCAGACTGTAAAGCAGCAGATCATCCACATATTGTAAGAGAGAACTCTGAGGCAAGTTGGGATCAGGTAGGTCCTAAGCTAAGACATTTCCAAAGATATGGGGGCTGTCCTGGAATCCTTGTGGCAACACAGTTCACATAAGCTGGAGTGGAGTTTTAAAGTTGGACTCCTGCCATTCAAAGGCAAAAAGGAACTGGGAATCTGGGTGGAGTGGAATGCAGAAAAAGCATATTATAAATCTAAGACAGTGAACCAAGCTGTATCCTCTGGGACTTGATTTAGTAGGGTATAGGGTTTAGGTACTACTGGATAGATGGAAATTACAAAGTTATTCATTGCTCTTAAATCCTTAACTAACCTGGAGGTGCCATTTGGCTTCTTTACTGGAAGTATAGGGTATTACAAGGGGACTGGCAGGGAATTAGGAGGTCAATTTCTAAAAAGTTTATCATGGGCATGAGCCTGTTCATTTCTTCTTTTAGGAGATACTGTCTCCTGTGAGGATATGGTAACTGGGTATTAAAGAAGATGGAAATTGGGGAACCCAGAGAGCTCATCTGGGTACCCCAGTTTCCCAGACTGTAGGATTTATGTTACTGTTTATTTCCTGAGGTATAGCAGTTCATGTGGCATCTAGTTCCTTATTTAAAGTCATGGCCAAGCACAAGGCTCCACATTCTTCTTTTAAGCATGGGGCCACAGACATCTTAGGGTTTTTATTAATTCCCACTATTTGGATGCATGCTCCCAGGGTAAAAAGTAAGTCCAAACCCAGAAGGGGGTGGGGCATTCAGGACAATTAAAAGTTGATGGCTTACTCTTAGATCCCCTATTTGACAGAAGAGAGGCTCAGAGAAGGATCTAATTTAAGACTTATGATCAACTCCCACTACTAGACAGGTTCAGGAAGAGAGAGATTTGGAGTGACAGGTCAAAAATAAATAGGTGGCTTCTGTATCAATAAAAAAATTAATAGTCTTACCTTCCACATCAAAGGACACCCAGGGCTTCTCCAGGTCAATGTTCCAAGGTGTTGTCCAGGGAGCTACTTTTAGCCCTGGGCCCCATTAGTCTTCCCCAGTCATTGCCACAAGGGCCTGCAGTCATGTTCCACCACCCTTTGGGATTCAGCGCACTCCCAAGCCCAAAGGCCTGTTTTCTCACATTGGGGACAGGGACCAGGAGGCTTCCTGTGGGGCTGTAGTGGTCTGGGGCAATCTTTCTTCCAGTGGCCAAGCTCTCCACAGTTGAAGCAGAATCTTGATGCTTTGGAGTCCAAGCAACAGTGGCCCTTAAATGGCAGGCTGTCACCCAGGGTGACTGCTATAATATGAGCCTTCTGCCTGTCCCTCCTTACCTTTGCTTCCCCAGTGGCCTTGTTGCAGTTGTTGAAGATAGAAAAAAGCTATTTCTTAAAGAGAATTTATTGGGATTTGTGGCCCTACTGCTAGCTTTTGAAGCTTCCTTTTAAAATCTGGTGCTGA